>VUQR01032923.1:0-46670 GCA_015108515.1 Hemichromis elongatus
AGAGAATCATTTCATCGATTACCATATGAAAAACATTTTAAAGAGTGAGCGTATAAATATATTTCTTTGGCAGGAAAAGCACTTTTAATTAAATTTTTTCCCCGTTAATTCGTGCCGAACTGACACAGATGCCCCGAGTATTCCCATCTGCTGAGCTCTACCTGGAGTTTATTTATGTGGGCCCTTATTTAGGAATGCACAACTGCACATGTGCCTAATTAATCTAGCCGACAATTAGATATTGTTTCAATTTGCAGCTGAACGCAATTAGCACGTGGCGGTCCGCATATGCTGGCGACGAGTGCAGATTAGGCAGAGACGCGAGTGCTTATTAAAATCTCTTACCTAGGGCCACTTGTGCAGAACTCTTCCTAATGATCGCTTAAATGTTGATAGAGGAATCGTCCTTTTTTCGGGCTAGGGAGCGGCATCGGAGTTTGTAAACCTGGTTAAATCAATAATAAACACTTCATTAGCATGTCCCGATAGTGCCGTACCTGCCACAGTTCTCAACGGCATCAAAAAGAAAAAGAGGTAAGGTGTTAAGAACAGACACCTTCTAATCTGAATATCATTAAAGTCAGCAAAAGTTGAATTAACTTTCCCTGCGTACCACGGGCTGACGCGGTCACCTCAAAGTTGAATGCAGAAATTTTTATCTGAGTGTGATCTGAAACTTTTTATGGTGAAACAGTCTCATCCAGTCTGACGGTTACAGACTCTAATAACATTCAGTGGGCAAAAAAAAGAAGCACACACATCCTATTATTTTATCCTCACCAAGAGGATTCTTCCATCGACCTGTGACACATGTTGGAGGCCCCATTTGTGAGGCCTCAATGAGAGAGAGGAAAAGTAAAGCAGAAGAAGAGAGAAAATGGAGCTAAGCAGCGAAGCCTCACACCCACTGATCAGGCTTGGCTGGACTGTGTGTGTTTCTTTCTCTTTTTTTTTGCCACAGCAGTTGCCCGGGTGACGCTTCACAGACCGCGTTGACCTTCCACAATTTCCAACCGTCAATCTAAATGGAAGCCCCTTATCTCATCTTCTCCCCCACTCACACCCCTTCCTTTGTAGATGTGCACATCTTTTTATTCTAAATCCAGTCATTATTGTTCCTCTCCACTGGCCAGCAGGAAAAGCCCTGCTGAAGTTGGAGAGTTAATTGAGCATGTCTCTCTCTCACTGCTGGCTCTGAGGGCTGTAGCGACTGGCTCCACTGTCTGGCTGCTTGGCTTGCCGGCTAGCCTCTTTCTGCTCGACGTATTTGCCTAGATTGCCAATGCAGGGCCTGGCTGAGGATGTCTTGTCTACCGGACTTCACTTGAGCATTCATGTCTCGGCTGCGGCAGCATCCGCTCATTACGGAGAGAGAAGTGTCAGAACCGGAGAGACCAGACGGCTAAGACTCCTCTAATGTAATCTGGACATAGAACTTTTTCCTCCTTAATGATATGATAGCCTGACTTTATTTGAACTAGTGCCTTGTCAGGCCTAACAGCTTGAAGTCAGAGAAGACCACAGAGCTCCCTGCATTGCAGACTGAAAGACAGAACTTATCCTAAACTGCTTTCCTATGCAAGTCTTTTGTGCTTTCATGATGTAAAACTCACATCACCTAAGCACAGAATATCTTAGATCTGTTACATTGTTACCAAGGCAACAATTAAACACACACACTGAATGGACTGATATATCTCAGAAAGATTTAAAGCGTAATCTGAAATGTTTCTCGCTCCTTGGGGGAACTAAAGGTGAAGTCAGTTATCTGCCATTATTTGGTTTAAAACATTCCCAGCAGTATCCAACATCTCTGCCTATTTGATTCACTTTGAGCATGTCTCTCTCCTGGATGCATTCATCCTCCCTAAACTCCTGAGTTGGAGTGGTTCGCCTCAGGCAGAGGAAGCAATAATGTGAACCCTGGAGAGCTATTCAGAGTGAAGAGGAGAGTGGAGAGGAGCCTCCTCCACTGTTCTCCTCCAGCGGGCCGTTTGGGAGGCTAAACGGCGCCGATATCCCTTATTAAACCATCTGGCTGATGCTAATTAGATTATCAGAGATAAAGAGAAGGAGTTTTCTTTGTACATTTTAATGAGATAATGTGTCAGGCAATTGCGAGGAGAAGCGTTATTTTCCGAGTGCAAAGACTTCTCAGGTGAAAGTGTCCGAGAATGAGCAGATGCAGGTGAATGATTAATAGTGCTTATCTGGAAACATCTTGCCTACATAAGGGGAAATAAAGACCGGGAGAGTAAAAGTATACCTTTCCTTTTTGTCTCCCTTATTATATAAACATTAAAAAAGCGCCTCCCTCGACTTCAAAGGGCCCGTTTGAAGAAAACCTTCCTCGTAGTTCTTTCTGTGGCATCTGGTCCTAGGGCTTGTAAGCAGATAGATTTCCAGGCTAAAGATAGTCTTGGAAGCTCTCGCTTCTAATGAGAGGGAGGAGGGAGGAGACTATTGATTAGGCTTGTCACCAGAGAAGAACATAAAAGTACACATTCAATAAGGGACTTCATACCCCGTTTGGCTAGTGTAAAGGTTAAGTGCTGAAGAATATCGCAAAGATCAATAATTGTCTGCAACTTCACGTATGGTCCACCATCGGCCTACTCCTGCTGCTGCGGCTCAGCCTTCATGACAGGAAGTCATATAAGAAATGCCACAGGAGGCTTCTGGGAGTTTTTAGCATCTATTTGAAGGACACGTTTAAAATAAACAGACATTTTGCGTGCTGTAGCCCCTCCATTCCCACTCAGAGGAACTGTAATGGAGATAACATGGTTGAAAGCCATCGACACATTGTAACAGAAGAAGAAATCGGAGCTTATTAAGATTTAATAGGCTAAGTGTAACTGCTGCATATTCTCCTCTTACAATAAATAACAAACTCAATTTCCCCACGGTAATGGAAAGAAAGAGGCTCCTTAAGCAAGACAAATGAAGGGTTTGCGGCACAGAGTAACAACATTAGCTGGCTAATTAAACAACAATGGAGGATGCCGCTGACTCCTGCTATAATTATGCAATGCGGTTTAATGAAAAAGGGTAACTGCGCAGAAGAAATATAACCTTAAGAGCGCTGCCTTGCCAGCCAGGGACAGCTCCCAACAAACAATTTCCACCCATTTGTCTGCCTCTTATCAAGGCCAAGTGATGTGTATTTCTGCAACTGCATTGTCTCTTCCTAATGGTGACTCTATCCAAGTCACAGATGAA
Organism: Hemichromis elongatus; assembly: GCA_015108515.1. Lineage (NCBI taxonomy): Eukaryota > Metazoa > Chordata > Actinopteri > Cichliformes > Cichlidae > Hemichromis > Hemichromis elongatus. Next base: position 3,223 of record VUQR01032923.1, read on the forward strand.
TGCACAATGAAATGGGGAGAACAGCAGCATTATGTGGCCCACAGTACTGTTGAGAGGAGTGCAGTGTTCACAGCAAACTGTCAGTCGGAAAGAGGGCAGAAAGGCACGTTCTTGAAAGTACCGTTCAGTGATCAAGGGCAGCGTTCAGAGAGTATTGTATATGGCTGCCTTGGTTCTTCCAGTTGATTGTGTTCTTTCTATTTGTGTTTTTCTACTAATCTAAAAGGCTATATATGGGAAAATTAAACAATAACCGAAAGAAAAGCCAAGCTAGTGAACCTCTTTTTCTTAAACACCTGAAGAGATAAGAAATAAGGGGTATTTGGTATGGATTTTCATGCTGATCGGGCATCTCCACTATACTACATCGAAGTCTGGCACTTGATTTCAGTTCAACTTTTAGTACCATTATTATTCCACAGCACTTGGAATAAACAAACTGGTTGTCCTGGGCCTTAGCACAATTACATGTTGTGTAACCGGCTGGTAGAAGTCCTCACCGATAGACCCCAGTTTGTTCGGGTGGGGAAGTATGCTGACAACAAAGCAGTAGCGAGCCTCATTCGAGAAGACGACGAACGGGCCTACAGACAAAAGGTGAACCATCTGGTGGGCTGGAGCACAGCTACCAGCTTAACACTGAATATTTAAAAAACTCCAAAGAGCTCATAATCAACATCAGGAGGATCCAGCACAGTCACACACAAGTCCTTATTAATAAGGAGCATAGCTCACAGCTATGAGGTGGCCAGCACCAAGTTCCTGTGGGTACAGATAACGATAACAGACACTGTCCTGGTCACTGCACACCGAAGCACTTATACAGCTCAGCAGCATCTGCACCTTTTGCAATGGTTGAGGGGAGCTTACCTAACCATTCCCATCCTCACCACTTTCTAGAGCATTATAGAGAGCTTACTGACCCCATGACTAGACGTCCCTGCAGAGAGTGGCGAGGATAACTGCAAAGTGTGCTGGGTCTCCACTTCTCCACATCCAGGACACTGCACAAAAACCCCTGCCTGACCAGACCTCCCCTATCTATCTCATCCCCCTGTCAGGCTGTCGAACTCTCAGACCAGGACTATTCTATATGGTCAATATTAAATCGAATCTCCAATATGTATTTATATCCATCCATTCATTCGCTTCTGCCTATCCTTTTCAGGGTCACGGGGGGGCGCTGGAGCCTAGCCCAGCTGTCATAGGGCGAGAGGCGGGGTACACCCTGGACAGGTTGCCAGTCTGTCGCAGGGCTAACACATAGACAGAGACAACAAAATGCACTCACATTCACACCTATGGGCAATTTAGATTATTAAATTAACCTATCCCCACAAACTGCATGTCTTTGGACTGTGGGAGGAAGCGGGAGTACCCAGAGAGAACCCACGCAAACATGGGGAGAACATGCAAACTCCACACAGAAAGACCCCGGCCTGATGGTGGAATTGAACTCAGGACCTTCTTGCTGTGCGGTAGCAGTGCTAACCCCTGCTTCACCGTGCTGCAGATTTCTTATATTTTAATACATTTTAAAGTAACAGTTTTTGATGTCCTGTTAGAACAGGAGAAAATGACTTCTGATAGTGTTATACTGTAAAGATTACATACTAAATATTATTGTAGTACTTTTAGTTTGTGTATTACAGTAGTCACACTACCGTTTCTGTATCTTATCATGATATATTACAGTGATACATTTTCTCTAAATTCACCTTCTTTCCCCTCAGATTGTTTTTTTCAAACTTGCAAAATTATCAACACTGGTGGCGTTTTGAAACCCTGGGCCTCTTCACTTTCTGTGACTGACATATACTGTACATGCATAGAACATTTGTTTGATGTGCAGAGAATAATTTGCTTTGGCATTGAGAGATGGAATGATTTGCACTCAATTACGTTTGCGGCTGCCTGAGGCAGCAGCAGCCAGAGGGCCACAGGAAGGGGCCTCATTATTGGGACGACGCCTGCATCTATTTTGTGCTTAGACGTAAAATTTTATTCGAGTTTTAAACCAATTCTTCATTTTGTCACTCATCAAAATTCAGCTATCAGGCAGAAATATCTGCTTGTTGCAGTGGTTAAATGTTATGTTTAGGCATAGGATTTTAAATATTGTATTCTTGGAGAACACGGCTGTGAAGCTTCACTGCCACGTTAATTAACTGATAGATATTTGACGCTGTTAATAGGGGAGTTAATTAGCTCCTGGCTGATTGGCTTTCAAAACATGTCCTGCATGCTAATGACTGCCGATTACCAAATCAATGACTCAAATCTTCAGAGCCAAGAATTACAGGAAATCGTATGAATTTTTCTTTTTTCTTCAGCTACAAATTTAAAGGGTTGGAAAAGAAGTTAATAATTTAAATGAGATAAATGTGTTTATTTGTTGTTAATTCACTGAAGCTGAAGATCTGAAGCTGAAGGTTTGGCTGTGAGAGAAGTAAATTATAAGAAAAAATGCGACTAAATATGTGATAAAATCTGGAATATACCTCCTGAGACCAAAGCAGGGAGGGTTAATAAAATAATCGTAATCAAGCAAATTCCAGAAGGAGGAGCAGTGAATCAAAACTAGACTGACTTCAGTCTTCTGCTCTATAAAGGGGAGAAACTTGGGCATAGATGGAGGTATTTTATTTCAACATGCATTTGTAAAAATTTAAGGATGAATCTAATGAACTCAATGGACTGGCTCTTTAAGCTTACAGAACAACACAGGCCAATACCAGTGATGGGAAATTACAAATATGTGGCACAAAGCTACAGACTCAAAAGGCCGAAACTGGGACGAAGCAAACTTTACACCCACACAGCTAAGGCTAGTGAAAAAAACAAAAAATGATTCAAAAGACTGCCAGGCTTTTATAACCTGCAAGTAGATAAAAAGATGAGTCTTTAAGACAGAACAAATATTTTTATGCATTCAAGTCTGAAGTCACACAATCCAGCTGCCACCGAAGTCAATAAAAGCAAAGAATTTGTTCCAAATGAGACCAAAGGTTTTTCTTTTTTTGGTCTACCTCTTCCTGTTCAGGTAGAATATGTACAAACTATATGAAATCTAAGATTATTTCATTCTGTCTTTATATACTGCAAACTGAGTGCAAGGATCTTCAGAGATCCTTACACTCCAGAGACTTTGCATTTGTCAGTGTTTTCTTAACAGGAATTCTATATGTAGAATCAACTAAAACTTAAAGGACGACCACTGGCGAGCTGCAAATTACCTGTACTGTTCTCACACAGGCACAAATCAGCACTGTTAGACATCACACAGACTTTGTCCTGGGGAGCTGGCAGGTTAAAGACTGTTAAACACTTTCCCCGTTGGACGCCTATTAGCATTGTTGTCAAATGTCGTCTTTATGGGGCAAAGAGTTAAACAGTCTTTAACCTGCCAGCCCCCGAGTACAACGTCTCTGTGATGTCTAATTGTGCTGATTTGCGCCTATTTGTAGACACTAGAAGTAATTTGCACCTCACGAGTGGTCATCCTATGTCCTACCTTCTGCATGCTATAGTAAAACAAAAAAAAACCTTCTCACGAGCACCTACAATAGAAAATTTAAAATACCCTGCATAGAGAAAGTGCATAGTTCAAACATAGTTCAATTAATCATAATATATCTTAACAATCAAACTTTTTGCTTCATACCACCGATGAATGAAACCATTCTGTGCCTACACGGCAGATGATGGACGGATGTGGAAATTTATATTTCAGTGATTTTTACCATGACAATCAGAGTCTGATATAAAAACATGTAGCAAGCAATATTGTAGTATGAATTTGAGAGAACAAGACCGAGGATCAGTGTGTATCACGCTGTGATGTCTCTCTTTTGTGTAAATTGCCTTCTGGTGTCTTTGAAACCTGAGTACCTGTATGTGCAGGTTCTGATTCTGCATGTAGAAATTTGAGCCTGCCTTATGTGTTTAATGAGGTCAAAACTGTAAGCTGCAGTAGAAAGACAACTTTACTGTTCACGTATAGATGTATGACAGAGCACAGTCCCCTTTCTCTCTAAAACCAGAAACACGTCTTGCCTCCTCTTGTTTGAACAAGTGATTGAATGCTACAGAGGTGTGTACTGAGACATTTGGCTCATAAATTGTATGTGTTTTGGGTTTTTTTCATTTGAATCACAAACTTCAGGGAGTTTCTGAGAATGATGTTGTGACCAAATAGTAAATCTATACTCTGGATCAGAGCATGGCAGGGAGAGACGTGTCCTAAATGATTAATTGTTACCAAGGGAGACCTAGCGCCAGAAACAAATTAAGCCGTTTTTCAATAGATAAAATAAACATTTGAAATCAAACCAATAGCGTCTCTGTCTTTGACGGTTTCTAGCATGATACCTTTCTTTCTTGTCTAGTCATGAAACTTCCATTTTTAATTTATTGGCTTTCCTGGTGAGTAGCTGACTACAGTTAAGAGCCTGCAGGGTTAGGCTGCTTTCTGATATTAGACTTGGAGTGAGGTAAATTCTCATGCCCATACATTTTTCCTTCCTAATGAAGATGTGCTATACAGCCTAATTACATCTGATCAGCTCAAAGTGTGGATTTAATTTCAGACACTGGTGCTGGTTTAAATGTGTGATGTGTCAATAAAACAGCAAAGAGACTCTTCCTCTGCATCCACTTACATATTAGGAGGCTGACTGACAGCAGCACGAATGATATATTCAATATGTAAAAATATGAAGGTCTTGTCTGACCTATCTAAAGAGAAACCATGGCAACATGCTACAAATAGCTGACCCGTGACTCCTGTGCTCCACGAGAGCAGGTTGATCACTTCAGTGAAATTAGACCACAGAGACAGGAGGTTTAATGGCATAGGGGAGGATGGGACAGGAGAGAGGGGAAGACAGAGGTTGTGTAAGCAGAGATAGATGGACAAGAGAGGTAAAGGAGTAAGCTGTTTGAGGAAGCTAATAGTAATAAAAAGAAAAAGGGGAAAGCAAGAAGATAATCTAGGGAGAAAATGGAAGGGGGGGTAAAAGAAAGAAGAGGACAAGGGTGGAGGAGGAAAGGAGAAAATGGGCAAACAGAGGAGAGTCAAGAAGAGGGCATGGAAGGAGGGCAGAGGATGAAAGGAAGCAAAACAGGTAAAGGTAAAGAGAAGGAGCTTAAGAAACTGGGAAAAGACACAGGGAAGGAGAAACAAGAGAAGTTAGAAGACAAAGGGGGAGAAAATGAAAAGAAAGGCAGAAGGTGCAGCACTGAAAAGGGAAAGGACAACTGGGGAAATGATGGGGAGAGGGAAAAAGGAGAGGGAGAAAGTAAGGAGAGGAGGAGGGTAGGGAAGAATTAGCTGCCTCTTTCACGACTCTCTTGGGAGCTTCAATCTCTGCAGTGTCCAATTTAAACAACACTTTAAAGCCAGAGCATGAAAGAGTGTTTGTGTGTGTGTGTATATGTGTGTGTGTGTGTGTGTGGACAGTGAAGCAGGAAAAAAAATCTAATGACCATCCTGCTGATGTCATTCCTGAAAGTCAATAAAAACAACATGATGCTTGAGTCGGACTTTAATTGGGAAAGAAAGCTGAACAAACTGGACAGATGAGAGGTGAAAGGTCAAGTGATGTCCTCAGGTCTCACCTGTCTCACAGCGGCGTCCTGTGAATCCCGAGGGGCAGACACACGTGTTGGGAGACACACAGGTCCCGCCGCTTCGGCATCCCTCCTCACAGAAGGCTAGAAAGAGAAACCGAAAATTTATTAGTTCAGTTTTTTGTGTTTTTCCTCCTCTGTGGCCTGAATAGCACAGCCACAGAAAAGCCTTTGAAATCCTGCGGTTTGTGATGTTGTAAAAGCATTACACGCTACAAAGTGCTCCCCGGACTATCTTTACAAGACGCGTTAACAGTCCTGGGACGGACTACTTGAGCTCGCCATTCACACGGGCTTGGAAATGGTGGTTTGTATGCTGCAGTGTGTGTTCATTATAAAGAAGACCAAAAAAAGACAGATCAAAACTGTAACCTTGCCTCAGATTTATATCTAATAGAAAAGTCTTCTTTCAAGTGGTCATTTAAAAGACAGCTAATTACAGAGTTACATTCTGGGAGGATGGCTGCGCATTGTGTTGCCTTTTTAAAGAGAGTCAAAAGTCAAATTTTTTATGAACTACAGACGAATGAATGTCTGTTTTTTAAGCTTTACAGCACATTTAATGTACAGCTCAGAAAATCAGACCAAGTTAGCGACTGAGGAAAGTGAAACATGAATGAAAATTCCCCTGTATCCTTCAGCAGATGTGTGCACTTTTACTGACTATAGGACAGCAAAGAGACAAAATACAGCAAGGCAAATATGTGTTCTTATCATGTGTGACTAGCAAATGGGGCCGATTTCACGTTAGCACATCTATCCACTTAACAGCAGGAACACTTTACAGTTTCAACCACTCACACGCACGGCAACTGTGCAAGGAGCTGACCTGCACATCAGGATGAGATCTGTGTCAAGGACAACCTGCAGCACCACCTGCGCTGCCGTTGTTCTCTACTTGAAAGAAATGTGATAAAATCCTGGCATGTACTGAATTTCTGCCTCACATTTTTTATGTGTGCTTTCTTTGCGCTTGGTCATTGTGGTAAATTTTCCACCACAGTGCCAAGCATGCTTACATGAAAACTCATTTGCCAGTGCGTTGCAGAAAGATTTACATGACTAATTCAAAAAAAAAAAAGCCCTCCTTAAATACTAAACTTTCTTTCGACATAAAACACATTTTGTGGTCAACTTGAAAGAAAAGCAGATGTGAAAGTCAGGTGTTAAACGTGAAATGATATTTGGCAGCAAAATATAATGTGATGTTTATAATCCCGATACATCAGTATCATAAAACAAAGGCAGTAGGATTTTAAGTATAGTTTTGATGATAAAAGACATTTTATGAGAAGTTTGACCTCATTTGACCTTGCAGAAGGTATTAGATGTCCAAAGTAATGTGACACTTATAACCCCCTTACATCATTCCCTTATGCCTATATGTTATCAACATCAAGAAGATTATATATAAGATTATTATTATATTATCACAGCGGTCCCCAACCCCCGGGCCATGGACCGGTACAGGTCCGTAAGTGGTTTGGTACTGGTCCGCGAGAGTTGAGGCTCGTGTGTGAAATGTATGGTTTTCAGGGTTTTTATTATTATTATTATTTTTTTGTTATTATTTATTGTTTTTATTGTTAATTCTGTTTCCCTGGGTCTTTTCCTATGTGTTATGAATAAACTTTCCTTTTTTTTTGGTACCGGTACTGGTTTTATTTTGTTGTATTTAACCGTGACACCTTAAAGGCTGGTCTGTGAAAATACTGTGGGACATAAACCGGTCTATGGCGCAAAAAAGGTTGGGGACCGTTGTATTATCGAGTTGACCTTCAGGTCAAGGTACTGATCTTTCTTTGAAGGAAAGTTCAGAGGTCAAATTTGACATGATATTTAATAAAAATTACATTGGTACTTTTTATATGTTGGCAATACTTACATGCAAGAATCATAGTTTCTATGTTTTAAGCCTTTTTGTCCATTTTTGGACCAATAAATCATTAGGTTGACCTTGAAGAGGTTGATGGATGCAAGTCAAATTGAATAGATTAAGAGCTATAAAGTTTCATCACAATTTCTTTTTAAACTTTTTGAGCGATTGCATTTACAGATACATCGATGACACTCAAAGGCTACGAAAACATAACCCCCTTCTTGACAGATGATATTAGTTTCTAACACTTACTAAAAATATGCAAACTTGTTGCCTTCATTTTACAGTTTGCTTCAGTTAAGACAATTTATTTATTGTGAATGCACGCTGCTTTGAATAGCTCGATTTTTCTGAGTCAGTCATACTAAATGAATTTATTAATTATGTCATATACGCCAGTTGAACTAATTCATTTAGTAAGATAAGATAAGATAAGATAAGATAACCTTTATTAGTCCCACACGTGGGAAATTTGTTTTGTCACAGCAGGAAGTAGTACTGCTCATTGTCACTCACAATGAACAGGTTGCCTGATTTAGCTATCTGAAGTAAACTGTTGTTAGTTCTTCTAATGCGGTGATGTTGCATTTAGGTGTCTTAGTTCTTTGTTTTCAATGAAAGGTCAGTGCTGAGGAGATGGTCTGCTGTGGTCTGGGGTTGTGTGGCAAGGCAATGTGGGAATTCACTTCATCTGGTAGAGCTGATTCAGTTCAAATTAATTTAGTTTGGTCCAGGTTGCTATTTGCTGGAATGCAATCACAGCTATCTTTAGATGTTTTAGACTTTTTTTTTTTTTATATCAAACCACCAGCATTAGTAAAAAGTGACCAGCGGACTGAAAATTAATTCTTGGCCTGTATATATGAGACTGACTGATTTTAAGTATAAAACTATCACACAGTTTTGACATTACTGTTTAAAGGAGAGTCATTTTTTCACAAACACTAGAGGTCACTGGTCTGCAAACCATGTCCGCAAGGAAGAATCTAAAATAATGAAAGTAACTGTTCCTCATTTAGCAGTGATTTGCAAATCTCACATGTGAGCGCGTCTGTGCTCACCATTCCTAGAAGCGGGCTATCAGCGCAAATGGCTGTGTTTTGTTCAACGAGTGCGCACGCTGCGAAGCACCAACACAAAGGAGAAGAGGACGTCTGAGGAGTGCTGGCAGAGAAATATCCTCCACAAAACAGACGTAAAGAGTGGGTGCAGGGAGAGCGAACAGTCAGTCGGTGCTTAAAGCGAGGATTAAACCAAAAAAGAGGGCAGACTTAATTGAGCAAGTTCATTAAGTATTTCTAAGCTTAATTAATGACACGATTAAAAAGATGAGCCTTAATGGGCAGGAAAAAAAATCTATTTAAAGTCACAGACATAGGCTGTGTGAGTGTAATATCTGCGTGTAATCTGTGCAGCAGCTTGTCTCCATTTGGTTTATGAATATACAGAAAGCTCATTTGTCAACACAAATGATCAACCCAGTGTTTGGCCTAAATATACAAACAAATGCAGCAGATAAATAAAAGCAGATTCTAATGCCAGAAGCTATTAGAGCTATTAATCTGGTTGCACTATTTAAGAAGTTCTATCAGGCCCTCATTAGTAGCCTGATCGCCTCTGTACTAATAAACCTTACACTTAAAAATTAATTACACTTATATTGACTCAATCTATCTCCAGCTCTAATTATCATTTCACCGCCATCAGCATAATGCCGCCTGCCTGTCGAACTAATGACTTCCAAAGATGAGGGGGCTTCACTGGGGGTGGGCGTGCTGTATGACTGAAGGCAATAGTTTTCTTTCCAAAACACAAGCCTCGGTTTCAAGTTGCCTCCGGGATCTTAATTCCTGTCAAGAAATAGCTAGGTGATTAAGACAATACTAAAACTTTTAATCCAGAACTTGTGCTCACGCTTACTGGTAATAAGTGGGTTAATGAGTAAATGCGTGGAATCCAGTCCAACAGCTGAATGAAAATATGAAAAAAAGCTTTTAAAAGAAGCCTTTAAGCAGCATTGATAACATTAAGTATACTGCAATATAGTGATATTATAATAAGAATAAGATTAGTGTAACACTTTGCTGTCTTGACTGAAACACAGTACCAGACCCCCAAAATTAAAGCAATACCTGTCAATGATTCCCATTTGAAAAAAAAAATGCAGCATAATAAAATGAGAAACCTCTGAGGGTGAAAAATTAAGGTGCTATGCAATTGCTAAAAACTGCACTTCATCAAGTGACTACTTGAGGCACTAAATGTGACTCAACTACCATAAAGTACACGTTAGAACGGCCACTTTTAGAGCACGTGTTTATAGCCTATTATTAATAAAAACTGTTACAGTCTCTACATCCAATTAATTCCCTGTTCATGAAAGCTGTATGGGAAGTGAAGTTTTACACAATTCACACCTTTTAATTGTATTTAGGCTTAATGTTATGTATAATTAAGAAAACAGCAGCTTTTCAGTGACAGGTGGGTGCGGTTTCATCTTCAGTCTAATTGAGTACTAAAAGACGGGACTTGGTAAGGGCTCGGCTGTATACTTTTCTCTCGAGGTACATCTTGCGCTAGGCCTTTTTTTTTTTTTCCTTTGCCCTAATAGATCTTGGGGTGGTGGTGGCACTCTATGGAGGCTTTCTTTGAGATGAGAAGCCAGTCGTTTACAGCTCTTGTTGTTTTTCTGCATGCACCATACATATAAAGTGTGGTACTGATGGTTTTCCATTTCCGAATAAGATTGAGAAAAGAATAACAATGTGTTGCTGTTGTTCAACAAACAGCAGGGAACATCCCATTTCAATGGAATGGCATCATATACTGTAGTAGACAAAGAAGTGCAGTAGAAATGTATTGTACCTCCTGAGATTGTGGTTGTAGGAAGTGATTCCCCTTTCCTCCCTTCTGACACCAAAACCTTATATTTACTGTTTGAAGGTTCAGATCTCAAGCCGCTAAAACTCCAATCTCATTGCTGGCTTACACAAAGTATCTCATCAACACTTCACCTCTATCCATAATCCTTCTCCCCCGTTTTTTTTAAACATTCTATAAATTCTTCTTTTTTCGCCCCCCATTTTTCCACCTATCCAGTTTTTCCCTTAACTGCCTCCACTGCATTTCATTATGAAAACCCACCACAGCGACAAATAGAGTGATCCAGAGCTCCAAGAAAGAAAGTGCCCTCCTTTAATTGTAAGTCTCTTGACCTCCTGCTAAACTATCTCATTGCTTAACTGAGCCCGTTGCTGACTCGTGACTTCTCAAGATATGCTTATACCCACAGATTTGCTATTTGAGTTTCCCATTACAGGCCTAGATTGCTTTCCGGTGGGTGGCAAGAATGAAATCATTCCACTCTGTGCCGTGGCTAACAGCCCTATTCACGGTTGTTGGGTGTCCAAGGTTCCATATCTGAATTAGGAGCAGGAATATCATTGAGAAAGATGAATGCTCCACAAATTCAAGTAGGTGTGAAAGGAGAAAGGAGACCTTTGGAATTCTTTAATAAAAAAAAATTAAAACTTATAATTATCAAAATACTAACGATGTTCTTAAGTCAAAATAAGAAATTGCTAAATAAATGTCGAATTCTCCAAATTTGAAAGATCTAATTTTCAGTACTTTTAATTTCAGCCTGATCAATCATCACAATGCCTCATTGTAAAGAGATAGAGCAAATAATCATATATGCATGCAACACAGGGCTTGCCATCGTGTGGGCTCACCACCTGCAGGATGTGGCATATAGACTGAGTTTAATGTGTGGGGATCAGCCGATTAGGGCCATAATCGAAGGCAAAGGCCCTAATGCACTAGCTCTTGGGACATGGAGCATCTCTGATGGGGAATGAGACCAAGCTAGTGTGTGAGATTGAGACATACTGGCTAAATATAGTGAGGCTCAACTTTATTCTCAGCTTTGACTCTCTTCAGTCTCCTGAAGATGAGTTGGACTTCCAATCTGGCATCGCATTGGTGAGAGGTGGTGGGTAGTTTTGGGTAAACTTTGGTTGGGTTGCTGTCTATATTTTGGGGTGTTCCACAGTGGATGGCAGGGTTGCTTACCTGCACCTTTGGGCCAGGTAATGGGCTCTGGCTGTTATTCTGTCATTTACGCTTATGTGCAGAATAACAGTTCAAAGTGCCCTGCCTTCTTGGATTTACAGAGTAGGGCAATGGAGAGTGCTCCACTGGGAGACTTGTGTTTGAGACAAGACAAAGGCCATGAGATAGAGACCTGGAAGGGCGCAATTGAGAGTCCTTTTGGTGTGAACTCAAGTGTTGTTCTATAATTTTGGCCTTTTTGCCAATCACCGTTTGGGATAAGGGATACCTGATCAACCACAAGGGTGTTTGTAAGTGCATGTGAGACCAGGACACTCTAGTTTACAGGTCGATTGCTGATTTTGAATTTTTCCCCAGAGAACGGCCACTCACTGGATATTCTTCAGATCTGTGGTTGCAAGCTTTGGACATTCATGTGAAGTGAGGAAATGAGCGATCAACTGATCACCTGAGTTGGATATCAACTGAGTTGAGTAAATTGGTGGGGAGGACACTGCACCTAGAGAGGTTGCGCTTGGAGCATCTGGTGCAGGCCCTGGTCCATGATCATTTCAATTCCCACCTCCAGCAGTAGTTCAATAACATTTCAAGGGAAGCTGGGGCTATTGAGACTCAATGGACAATGTTCTGGATCGCCATATTAGCCAAAGTGTGGTTGGGAACCTGAGGTGATGGGCGCCATTAGCCTAACAGAGTCTTCTTGGGCTTGGTAAGTATTTGGGACTCCGAAAGTGGGTTTAAGGAGGACTTTGGTGAGGCCATGGAACAAGACTTTCAGTTGGCCTCAAAGTGATTCTGGCAAATCATCAGGTGACATAGGAAAGTGTTGCTCTGTTCAAATGGTGTACAGTGGGAGTTGGGTGCTACTGACTTCAGCTGAGGATATAGTTGGGTGGTAGACGAAATGCTTTGAGGATCTCTTCAATCCCGTTTATGTAGCTTCCTTGGAGGAAGCATCTTTAGAGACTTTTGTGCATTAAGAGCTGTTCATCTACACACCTCGATTGTAAGGAAAGGTAACTCGTAGTCTTCCTGTCAGTTCAAACCCTGGCTGTTCTCCTCTGACTTCTGACATAAACAAAAAAATTCCTATGATAAAACATAATTTTTGGCCCATTTTCTGTAAACCCTAGAAATGCGTGTGCAGGAAAATCCTAGCAGATCAGCAGGTTGTGTAGTACTCACACCAACAACCATGCTACCTGCACTAAAGTCATTTAAAATCCCCTTTCTTCCTCATTCTGATGCTCAGTTTGAACATCAGCAGTTTGTCTTGACCATGTGTACATGGCTAAATGCACTGATATAAAGGAGCCCTTCTGAAAACAACATCTATTAGTTCTGACAGAGGAACGCAGGGGTATCTAGATAATGGACGCTCGACATCTTCTTCTATATTCTCTCTCTTCAACATCCTTATCTCATAGGAAGAAAGATGCCTCCTCCCTCTTTCTCCTGCTGCAGTGTGTGTGTGTGTGTGTGTATACACTATCTGTCTTGCTCCCATTTATATGAACAGCAGCAAGCTTAAACGCAGAGTTAGAAGTCCACTGGCAGCCTGCAAGGAATAGCTGAGCAGGCCAAAAATGCAGCTAAGAAGGAATTAATGCCAATCCATTTACTCATACAAATTCCTCACTTTACTATGCATCAGAGTAACAGTAGTTCACCCTTGGCTGTACTCTCTGTTGAGCATTTACTGAACATCACAGATAATGACTGCACTTACAAGACAATAAGGACTTGGGCCAGGCAGTCGGCATGGATTAAAGACGCATTAAGGGAGATTTTTACTGCCATAATGTATCTGCAGAGGGTTGAAGGGGTGGTTGATCAATACTGCTGACACCACACTTACTTCTGCCAGGTGGTTCAGGAGATTCCACGCTCTGGAATGAGCCTCCTCACATTTCAGACTGCTCAGGGCTGGAGGAGTGTGAAAGATGCAGGTGAGCGACGTGAAGCGAGGCGCGTTCGAACATTTTAGGGAAACTTACAAAGCAGTTTTGGGGAAGGCAGGTGGGACCTGCTGGATGTTGGGACGATGAAAAGAAAGTCAGATACTTTGATTCACAGTCATCATTAGAAGCTGGGACCTGATTAACCTTTCATTTCAGGTATGCAATAGCTTGTCAGTCTTTACCTCTCGAGCAAAAACAATTTGAAAGGTTTCGGGCAGAAGCAGATGGCAGCAGAGGACTGAGCTAACACAGAGGTGCCATTTGTTTATTCATCAGACAAGCAAAAAAAAACAAAAAACAAAACCCTCAAGCAAACTGACAAAGTTGGGGGGTTTTTTTGCCATATTTTCTAGATGTAAAACAGCTGTCACCACTTAAATGCTCCCCTGGGATTCTTGGTTTTCACTTTAAAAGCATTCAAAGCACTGTTTTCTCTCTCCAGGCATTACACTTCAGGCGCAGGAATACAACTTCATTTCTCGTGTACACAGATATCCATTACCTCACGAGTCCACTTGGTGCCACTTTAAAATGATAGGATCCCTTACCCAGGATGTACGTCCACTTCCACTGAACCCTGATCCAGAGTCACACTTTTATAATATCCAAAATGAAAGCGAGAGGCTCAAAAATATTTGCATTTGCTTTACCTTAAACTCAGCTTTATATATGTGCCTGATGGGCTGCTGGGTTATGTACTCAGATTCAATAAGCATAAAAATGTCATGCTCTTGTAATGGGTTTAAGTATGGATATGACAGATTATAGTAATTCTAACTGGGAAGAGTCAATTGAAACAAGAAAAAAAAAAGCTACAAGATATGAGATGTGAATGTTAATCCCACAAAAGAGATGATTTGAGAGTAGAACAGGCTATGATGGTCGGGTATAATGCGAATAGTTTGTCAGGCGGGTGCAAACACAGCTCCAGATGGATGTTAGTGTTGCCGTGTCTCTGCCGGATTTTTAAATGAGCCGATGTTTGCTTAGAAATGAACAGGTGACGCTGTGTTGGTGTTGTCTTTTTAGCTCATTTCCACTTCTTTCGAGTGGCTCAGAAACACACGTTTAAAGAACGCTTTAAGCTTGTATTTAAAGCTGGCTTTTTAACATCCTTTTGCGTGGGTGAATACATTTATTAGGTACCGGCATAAAATTATGAAACTTATGTGCGATTCTTTAGGGTGACAACAAAGCCGGCAATTAGTATCAGTAATATTTTTTTTCTGCTTAGATGCTAGTGTGGGCGTAGTGATGACTGATTTACTTTATTTTTAAGCAAAAGCAAAGTCCAATATGAAGTTTGGGGAACACAAATAATAAGCATGGTAAGGGAATTATTTCTGTTGTGTGAGTTTTGTCTGTTATACAGTTTCCTAAGAATAAGAAAAATGCTATAAAATTGCTTAATAAAAAGTGAATAAGAAGCAAATAAAAATAGAAATATATTCGACTCACTGTCTGTGTTTCAACTGAATCCGTGTGTGGCAAACATTAACTGTCAGTTCACGCCATGTCTGGATGATTTTATCTATTTTCATCTCCTGAAGAGTCGCGGGGGCATGAACCTATCAGCACAGTGAGGGGGAGGGGAGGGGTGGGGAGCAGGGACGCCCTTGGCAGCTGGATGTGAGGAGCTTTCATAACAGAGGGCGGCACAGGATGTGCGACTCCCTGTATCTGAATCCATTACTGACACACACAGGTAGCTGACACCACTGTTTTCTCCAACCTTTTGCTGCTGCCTCTGCCTCGCTGATAACATGACGCTTACTGCTGAGAGGCGAGATGTAGTGGCGGAATTACCCATGACCCATGCTGCTGTAGGCTGGAGGAAGGATGCATATCATATAGTGTCAAATTCAATTTCACGCGGAGGGCTGTGTTTAAAAGATTTCACTTATTTAAAATATGGCATTTATTTATCTTCTTTTCGTTTACATAACAATAAAAACAGACACTTTGGGCTATAAGATCATTTCTTTTTTAACTCTCATTTTTTTAACATCAAATACGCACAAACTGATCGCCTCACTGAAAGACCGGGGGAAAAGTATATTTCTAGTATCTACAGCAGACTACGATCATTGGTTTTAAGGGGGTATAATCATAAGACAGTTATGCCATCTCTAAACAAAAGATACGAGATGAATTCAGCAGGAGATTAAATAATTATTTTCCCTCGTCTTTGAATTATGGGCGCCTTTTTTACTATTCTTTGTCAAGATGATCCCACACTGCTTGAGGTCAGTCAGGCCAGTCCATAACTGCTATTGTTCCATTGTATTTGTTCTATCCTGGTACGCTTTTACTGCATCGGCAATGTGTTTAATATCGCTGTCATGCTGAAAAATGAAACTGTTGCTAATCATCAGATGGATGGTGGATGGTTTTCATTTTTTGCTGCATGGTGAATCTAATGGTGATTTTCCCCAACATGACTGGCTGAAACCCAAACCATGATAGAGCCTCCAGTGTGTTTGATGGCTGACCGGATCATAATGACAATGATTTGAACCAAAAATTTCAAATTGATTAAATTTTCAGCAACTGGAAATACTGAGCTAGAGGATTGGACTGAAAGTGAGTGAAAAAGAAGCCAAATTTCAACGAAAAACTCTGAAAGAGCTTAAGAAAGCCTGGAGAACTACTGCTAAAGTCTGGCTGCTTAGAAGGAACATATAAAGAAACGATACGAGGCTTAAGATTTTTGCACAGCATTGCAACTAGTTATAAGGATTTAAAAAAGGTGGGGAAAAAATCATGAAATTTTAACAGTTGTTGTACAAAAAAGGACTCAAAATCTGTGATTTGTGAGGGGTCAGGAGGGACTCACTTGCTGATTTTCATTGAATGACCCATCTGGAAGTACGATTGAGGGAAACCTTAGTAATTAAACTGTCAATTGTAACTTTGTAGCACCGCTGAGCCTTTTCCAACTCCATCCTACTGTACTCACTCGTGAAGTAAAATCCCTTTCAATATGTGTGGGACTTTTCAGAACTTCCCACATCTTTATCGTCACTCCTCAAAAACTGGTTTGGAAAATTTGAATAAGCTGTAGTTCTTTAGACAGAAACTGATATAAAGTGTATCCGTTCCTCCGCGCTGATTCGCCACGAATACACTGAAAATGATAACAAGCAAAAAGTCTTACTGAGTAGACGGCCTATCATCCTGACAGCACGTGGAATAGACAGATGATGGATTAGCAATGGGAAACAGATGATAAGACAAGAACGAGGAGAAGTAAGATGATTGAAGCGACAGCTTAGAAATCTGCACTGAAACAGACTGTGAATGAGACACTGATTTGGATTTGCATGTGTGTGTGTGAGCCTCACAATGGTGAAAGACACATCAGGTAGAAGAGCAGCTGCTGTTAAAGCAAGAGAGGAGAACAGAAACGATCATATCATCCTCTCAGGTGATGGTTGCTGCTTTATTTCTTTCGCTTCGTCAAAAAAATGAGGTCTCAACTACATATCCCGTTTTTAATGTGCTATCATTGTTCTGTAGGCCTGCATGTTGTTAGTGACTGAAGTATCTCTTCTTATAATGAATATCGTAGTCCAAAAACTCAAACAAACTTTTACACTTTGGGTTTATAAACTTTTTTTTCCTAGTGTCCTGGGAATCCTGTCTGTAGAAAACACCTAATAATCAGTGTTTAAATCCAAAGCACTTTTTCTTTGAAGCAACCCAGGGTATGCTATTTACCACGTCCAATATCACATGAATAAGAAAAAGACTGCTTTATTCTCCTTTAGATTCATTAAAGTGTGTGTGTGTGTGTGTGTGTTTGCGTGTGTGTGTGTTTGGCCTGCCAAATTTCCTGCTTGGCAAAAACACTGCATTAATTTGCTGAAAAAACCTGGAAAAACACAGACACACAAAAGCACGCGCACAAACACATCACCACACCACACGTTGTCATACGCCTATACACAGTGAATCCTATCATCTGGACTGATAAGCTATTGTCTGATTGTGTCTTTTACAAGTGCACTTCTTTTCTCTGAAAGCAGGAATAATTAGAACATGCTCGTAGTGTATAACATACATCAATAACTAGTAGTAGGAATATAATTCATGGCTTTTGGTAAATACATTTCCCTTATTGTTGGGACTGAAGCAGCATTTGGCTTATTGACTTTTGTTTTCAGAATGCACCAGTGCACAATTAAAAGTGCACAGAACTAACATTTCTCAATAAGTAATTAGAACTGAAGTACCTGCTTAAAGTAAAATCCACAGTAATAGCTGTGAGTAAGCGAAGCAGCTACAGTCACACAGCATTCTCCCATTCAAAGTGCTTGTTCGTGTGTGTGTGTGTGCGTGCGTGTGTTCAAGTGAAGCCTGCAGTCTGCCATAAATCAGCCAGGGCCTGCAGATTTGAACTAAAGTGTTTTGGAGCCTAGAGCCTCCGAGCTTTGTGTTTTTCAGTCCCAGATGAAATACTGTCTGTGCTTTAAAACAGGCTCTATTTTATGTATTTATTTATTTATTTAGAATGTCAAAGCCACATACCCAGTGAATGTCCTAAGGCTATTAGAGCAGGTAGTAAAAAGTAACATACATACCTGCTATCTGGTGAGGCCAGGATCAAACTGCTTGCAGTATGATCTTTATTTTTTGGATCGGTGTTGGTTATTATAACATATAGCAGATAATTTTTCTTTTTATGTTTTTTCTTTATGTTGCTTTCTTGGAGCAAACCTCAGATACAGTAGTTTGCATCTTAACAATAATGTGGGACAAGATCTGGCTGAGAGTAGAGCAACACAGCAGGTGTAATGCTACAAAGGTGATCGACGCTTCCCTATTACAGACTGACTGACAATAACAGGGTCATGCTGTTTTCAAGCAGAACTCTGTGGTTATAAAATGTACATGCATAGTGGGTCCCAAGTTATTGATACAATATAGTGAAACAAAAATTATATAAAGAATTAAATGAGTATTTTTCCACTGGGCCAGTAGGTGTGCTTAAGGAATGCTAAGTGATGGTAAATTTAGCCATAGAAACCACAGCTGTCTCTTTCCTTCTCCCGGGTGTGCTCCATATACAAACCTTTCACCAAGTGAAAATACAACTGCAGGCAGAAAATGTGCCCAACATACATTTTTTACTGACTCTGAGCCATGGGGTTATTCTTTATTATGAACCTTGATTGATAATTAGCTGGAATCTAAATGGAAACTTCCACAGCTAGAGCTGACTCCAGTTTACAGAAAAATAAAAAATAAAAACTTAATGTCTAAAAATTCAATCTGCACTTTGCGAGTAATTCAATTTCTATCTAGATGTTCTGCTGTTGCTTTCCCACTGTTTGATTACTGGTGCTAAATGGCACTTCTAGAAAGACATCCGTGTTGATTGATGGATTTGGCTCTGACGCTGACGTGTGCCGTTTTGGGTTGTTTTCATCAGAAAAAGATCAACACTAGAAACAGGCAAAATATATATTGCTCTTTCCTAATGTCAGCCCTTTCTCAGACACGTCTCTGAAAATGTGTCAAGGAGAAGACGGGTTGTTAAACAAACTGGTGGCATAGTTATCAACACAGCATCAACCAGCACAGGATGGAGTCTATTTGGGTTTTCTCATGCCCTTCATGAAAAACACTTCCTGCAGAGAAATTCTAATAAATGGTGTTACGGGATGTCCAGTCTGTCCAGTCTTTAGTGGCTAAAGGCTGCAACCCTGGTGGTTGTAAAATATTGAGGTAATAATTAAGCAGGCTAGTCATCCCCATCTCTTTTTACATTTTACTGGCTCAGAGTGAGATGAGCAGGGTAAAGACCTTCTCAAACCAGATGAAGGCATTGCTGTTTGTGTGTTTTGTTTACTTGAGCAGTGATGTCTGAGTCACTGAGAAGCCACTAATCCTCAAGTTATACTGATCACTTGGTAGAACGACACAAAAATGAGTTTTGTACTCCAAAAGGGACCATAGACCCAGCGAGGAGGTCCAGTTCAGTAAACCCTAGTAGTCGTAGTAGCTTCCACCTGTCTGCGCTGGCAAACAATGTGGCCGTGGACATAAACAAGTGTTAACTGGGGATTTAAAAAAATAAAATAAAATAAAATAAGAATTATTAAAAAAGTCATGCGTGTACAGATATTATAAGAGAGGTTACTTAGCTATAGAGACCAAATCCTATTTTAATTCTTGCTTTAAACATTGTTCATTCTCTTGCTTTAACATGGGACTTCACAGACTTTGACTCGCTGTTGAAGACTTCGTCTACAAGTGGCCATTAGAAGAACTGCACTTCCACCTGTACGCCATTTGGGTTGCATACTTCAAAACATACCTGATATCCACTTGCGTGGGCTTGACTTATTCGAGACCAGCAGATAGGTTTCCCCTTATAGCTTTGTGTAACAGATGTGTAATGTGGCATCGGTGGGACTCTGACTGGATCTTTGCCTCGGTGATCTCAGGGGAGCTCGACTAGGCCAGGCACATTCACCACAATCACTCAGTCTACCACAGCTGACCTACTTCTGCTCTCTCAATGACTGAGTAGTGATTATACCTCACATCTTGTTTCTATTACAGGAGAGTAATTATGGCTAA
The DNA here is from genome assembly GCA_015108515.1 of Hemichromis elongatus. Classification (NCBI taxonomy): domain Eukaryota; kingdom Metazoa; phylum Chordata; class Actinopteri; order Cichliformes; family Cichlidae; genus Hemichromis; species Hemichromis elongatus. The sequence continues at coordinate 23,356 of VUQR01032923.1, forward strand.
TATTGTTGCTACAGCAATGCTGTGCCCCTTCGGGTGACTGTTAACGACACAATAGATTTGCCTGCTGCTGATATTATGAAAACACACAATAGACGGAGAAGCGCAGCTATTGCTGCTATTGTAGGTGCTGATTCTGCTCAGTCTCGCTGTATTTACGGTTCAAAAACACAATTTAAGAATGCAGCTTAGGTGTTGACTTTGAAATGATTGTGTTCACTGTGGCTTGAAAGATTTTCCAATCTAAAATGCTACCTGCTACTACACTGGAAAACATTTGTGAAGCATACTTGCTATTTACATTCGAACATTTATTCTCCCCTTTATCTCTGACGAGACTTCCAGCCTACCTGCAGCCACCCACTGTCCTGCCTAGTGCTACTGGGATGATTGCTGGGACACATACAGAAAGGCCTTCATCCCACGGGCTCTATTTCACTTCAACCAATTGCACAAACCAACTGTGAGAAAGAAAAAATGAAGGGTTAAGACTCCTTTTACCGTTACTTACTTTCTTTCCTCCACCCACTGCTCTGGTATTGCAGCTCTCTTGGGTTGACAAAGGGCTACCATTATGTCATCTCCCTTAGAGTCTAATAAATGGGCCACAATAGTTCAATCGAAGCACGGCAAAAGATTATAGATCAGCATTGTTCCCACTGCCAGCCTAATGATCAGCAGCCTATTGCAGAGCCTTTGTCAGCAATAGAATGAGTGAGCTAATCTTGTTAATGGTCCGTTTCATTCCCTAGGACTGGTTTGTATAGACAAAGGGGCTTTAAATAGAGAGGATTTGAGTAGTGAGTCTAAACAGTGGCGCAGAGGACAAAGGCACTGACTCGTGCTTTTCTCATTTTGCTATCGGACCTAATCGCAGAGGAACCATGTTGCAAGGAGCTAACAGCGAGCTGTAAACCCATGCTAATGTATTCTGGGAAATAGAGAATGGGGATGAGTCGAGGGGGGAGGAAGAGAAATTGGGAGGGTGGGAGGGAGGGGGGAAAGGGAAGGAGGGAGGGGGAGGAGGGTAATTCAGTCTTCATTTCCTCTACAAGTATGAAGCATTTAATTTTCTGTTTACATAATTATTGCTCCCCTTCATCCTTTTTTGATAGGAACAACACATTTAGCAGTTTCTGGTGTGTAGTTGTGTGCTAGAGGGCACAGTGTTTTACAACATTTAATTGGCTGAAAACCACAGTATCTGAAGCTATGATTAATTGCAAATGTGAGAAAAAAAAATTGTAACAAGGAAAAAAAAACTTGCTACTTGTTTTTGAAGCTTTGTAGCAATTATCATTTGAGGCAATTATTTTTAGTCTGTGCCCCACTGTTAGATGTAGCTGCTGTGCAGCAAAGAGAGAGAGACCGCCCTCCCCCTCCCAAAAAACCCCTCTTGTGTTCAGCTCTATCACATCCACTCTTGTAATATAATTTAATGCACCGAGCAAAAACCCGCCATGCTGTCCTCATTCTATCATCTCTGTGATGTTTTTTTTTTTTTTTTTGCCTTCAATCAGTCCTGAGCCAGTGATACTCAGCTAAATAAAATCTGTGAAAAGTACTGTATACTCTTTGTTTAACAGATACTCCTGCTGGTAACCCAGAGTGGTATACAGGTGTGAACGCGGACAAATGTAAACTCTTTCCACCTCCCTGCTCTGGAAAGAGTAATTTTATTATGTGATATTATTGTGTGAGAACACAAATCTCCGCTTAGCTGGATCAGACACTGAACATACTTTCTACTCTGGGCTCCCCAGCACAAAGTCCAAGTACTGTCTGATTGCACCTATGTTAGAATATAGGAGGTAATTATCCAGCGAATTCACAGGGAACACGTATGATCTCCTGTGGTGTGCTGCAAGGAACCAAAGGGGACATTTAGGTAATAAACTTCTCTGACTCTTCCCAACATTGTCCAGAGTTTATGTATGTAAAAATTTGGTCTCAGAAACCTACAGTCTTTAATGGGCATCGTGAGTTTTGCCTATCTGATTAGATTTAACGTCTGAAGATATGAAATGTATTCAGATAAACTTAACCAGAAAATACACTGACTCTAGTTCTTAAGACCTGAAAAAAGTTCAAATCTTAGTACATTTCCTCTTTTCAATTCAACATGGCAGAAAGCTTGTAATTAGGGCCCATTAGACAAATGGCCTATTGAATCACTTTCACACTGACTTTAATGCATCACCTGAAATAGCCCTTTTTCACAGAGGTTAATCCTTTAATCCTTTAATGATTCACACCCATTGAAATATTATCCTGTAAATATATCAAAACCCTGGTTCACATATATAAGCTATGCAGTCAGGTCCATAAGTATTTGACAATGGCACATTTTTTTGTAGTTTTGACTCTGTATATCACCATGGTGGATTTGAAACCAAACAATCAATATATGATTGAGGTGCTGGCTCTCAGCTTTAATTCAAGGAGTTTAAAAAAAAGTAGTGAATTAACTGTTTAAGAATTACAGTCATCCAGAAGCACAAAGGAAATTAGGAAATTGACTGATAAGCAGTTTCATGACCAGGTGCAGCCTCTTATTCCATGCCAGATTAAGCAGATAGAAGGCGTGGACATGCAAGGCGTGCAATTTTAAATGAAGGAAGCCATTATTATGTTGAAAAAAAAGAAAAACCTATCAGAGAATTTGCAAAAACTGGTACATTCCTGAATGGAAGGAAGTGGCCAGCTCAGAAACACCAAAAATTCATTTGTGGTTAGAAGTTTGCAAACACTTCTCATGGGCATGAATATCATGGTAATTTGAGGCTTTTAAATATTCATTAGAGTTGTTCTTTTTCTAGGGTGGAAGGATTGTGCAGCATCCCCAATGACTTAAAAAAAAACCAATGAATTGTTTACAAGACTTTGAAATTATTTGGGATTTTCTCCAATCCAATGAAGTTGAAAGTACACATACAGGATCAAATATATACAGAAATTCAATGAAATAATTGGTCCTCTGGGTTCTACAATGTATTTGAATGAGACAAAATCCAAAGCCTAATAACTTAAAGAGAAGGATAGATTTTGATAAGTTGAAAAAATGTCTCTTTGCGCCATTTTTAAACAACCACCTATTCCAAGATCATCAGCTAAAAGAATAAACAATGAACTGAGAGGGTGTCGACTGAGAGTCAGTCCCCACTCCAAAATGACACTTCCAACAACGCCTGAGCTGCCCACAGCTGGACAAGCCAATTACCTTCTAAATGATAGTTTTACAGTCAGATGAGACAAAGACTGAGCTATATGGCCACAAAGAGAAATGTTTGGAGGGGTAAAAGTGAGGTTTTCAACCCTTAGAACAGTGTACCAACTCTCTGCATGTTGGCAGTAGCATCATCATCTGGCACTGTTTGTCAGTGATACTGGTAGACTGCACATAATGGATAGAATAATGAATGAGGAGAACTACTTCCAAATGTTTCAAGTTCACTTCAAATTAAAATCTGGATGACTGAAACTTGGACAAAATTATGTGTTCTAACCGGACAATCGAGGCTTACATTTAGCCTCTGGAGTCACCTTCCTAAAGCCTCCATCTCAGCTCTATTGAACATTTGTGGACTAAAAAGACGGTTCTGTGGCAAGAAACCAACCAATTTAAATGAACTCGATCAATTCTGCCAAAAAAAAGTAATCAAATATCCAGTCAGAACTATGCCAGAAGGCTGTTGAGACTAACCAAAAGCATTTGGTTAAGGTGCAGTTTGATAAGGGACATTTAACCAACCAGTGTGGATTAGAGAAAATTTGATATATATTAAAAATTTTGAACCCAACCTTTATAAAGTCATAAAAGATGTATGCTGAACAATCATTCCACCCTGGGAAAACAACAGTTCAAAGTAACCATTACCAGCCCACAGAGACCATGATATCCATGCCAGTAATGAGGGTATGCAAACTTCTAACCATAACTGTATAGAAACTAAGGTATTCACAAAAGTCTTGCCAAACTAGCAATTAATGAAACTTCATGACATCTAATGGGGTAAAAGGGTGTAAGAGGAGCTTTAATCTAAAGTCTAACAAAACGTTTAAGATTTTCAGTTGTGAAGTCACTGAGCACATGAAGCGATACCTCGAGCAGGTTTTACCATCCTCCAAGCCCTAGCAAATAGTAAACTTTAAATTATAACTTTGCTAAAGAAAATGCAAAAAAATCCAAGTGCAATGGTTCAGTGTTGTGTTTTATATGTATCAACGTTAAATGTTGATGTGCAGTTGTTGGCTGTTGCACGCCTCAGTTAACCGTACATTTTCTGTCTCTGAAATGCAGTTTTTCACAGCTGGGTATGAACTCATTTCTCAAAACAAGCTAAACTCACCTTTTGCCTTATTAACATTAGCAGGGACAGGCTGAGGAGCTGCAGTCACACTCAGACTAATTCCCCTATTCCTAGGAGGGCAGTAGTGATATATGAGGGGAATGAGATGGGAGGCACAGGTCGATTGGCCAACACTGTCACCATCACACAGTAATGAGATCTCAGGGGGAGGGGAAAATAGAGGGAGATTCCTCAAACTCCCCTCTCACATAATATACTAATTGGTCTGCACAATATAGGTAAAATGCAGGAAGTTTTAATGACATTATTAAAACGTATTTCCCTACATGCCTCTGACAAATGTCATTAGTCAGCTCGACTGAGTGTCAAGCGTGTTCTCAGCATAATGACTGATCATGTATTAGCTACACAATGTGGGGTCTGGGGTTAATTTCCCAGATTTAGCCAATTTTCATCCAAGAGGAATCTTAATAGAAAAACTAGATTTTTATTCTAGGAGTACTCGACCAGTTTGCTCAGAATCCCGATTTTAAACCTTTCCAGCAACTTTGGGTGAAATTTAAAAAAAAAATAAAAAATCATCATTTAACAATAATGCCACACCTTTCTGTTGTTGTTGCAGGTAAAATGTGTTTATTCTTGCAGGATAAACCCATTAAAGTAAAGGATATTAGAGGAATGCAGAATAAAGTCCACAGGTGGAAATACATGTCGCACATTTGTCACGTGCCTGAAAGAACCCATTTTTTAAACTTTTCTAATTCCAGCATGAAAAAACAAACAAACAACTATTTCCACTATGTTAACTAATGTTTTCATATTCCATCATTTATATTCTAAACATTGTTTGATATATTCACCTCTCTATTATATAAATTGCACATTGACCGTGACTTCTGGAGTGACAAATATGTAGGCTTTTTATATTGTCCTCAAGCGTTGTGTGCCTCTGTGTCATGTGTGTGTGTGTGTGTGTGTGTGTGCGTGTGTGTGTGTGTGTGTCATGAGTCTGGAGACAATCCAGAGGCTGAAACTATGTGGAAGGCACTTTGGAAATTACATTGATCTCTCCCTGGACCTGCCTCCTACCTGCTGCTCATCCTAATGCCTGTTTTACAGATGGCTGGGTGAGTGGGGGTGGGTGACAATGACTTCTTTACTTTTTTTTTATGTCTCCTGTTGCTTTCTGGTTCCGTCACTGCATTTGCCTCCTCTTTCACTGTCCTGCTTTTGCTGTGTTTTGTCTCATCATTCACTTTCCCCCTCTTGCACTTCTTATCCATCACACACATCCAGACGTCAACCCACAGCCCCATATGATACACTTACCCTCCCACTAATCATATGTATTACTGACATGCTTTCCTCTGTCCTCTCCTAATTACAACATTATTAAGTTTAATGGTGATGAGCAGCAAGGCAGAGGAAAAGCACAGCTGCACTATGGAACACAGCGGGAAGGTCAAATTAGAGCATGGTTTTTAACCCTGAAAAAAAAAATACAGTAGATATCGGCCTTGACATTCCCTGTTGATATTCAGGGACTTTCGAGAAAATTACAGGAAGGCAAATGAAAGCGTACATCTTCACAGGTGGCATATATTGCCTTTTGGGGGGGGATGTCAGCTCGTGTAGCAACAAATACGTCCAACTGCAGCACATTTGCTGGAATTTTGTTGAGATCATGTTTAGGTAGGTTAGAATAGCAAAGCCTAATTAAGCTTAATGACTCTCCCATCTGTTGGACAACAGCCAAGCATATGCACACAGTCTAGAAAATTACACGAAAACGCTCCGTCAAAGCCCATGAGGTCTTTTTATTTACAAATCAAGCTCTAGACATGAGCAGAGCTGAGAGTTGAGCAGCATTTTAAGACTTGGGTTCAGAAGTACAGTATATTATGAGTAGGCAGCACCAAATCTGAGCAACAAAAGACATTTTGAGAAATAAACCTCAAACACTCAAACGCTTTACAACATAGAGTTTATTATCTCCTACACACACGACAAAATTTCAACCTTTAAGTAATTGTGCTCTTGCTCATTGAAAAAAGGGGACAAATCGAGGATTTAATTCTATTTGACCAAATTAAAAAAACACCCATAAAATGTAACAGCCAAAATGCAACCTTAACACCCAGACAGAAAATACCTGCCATGTCTTTGTGTGTGATCAAACAGATAAATAAAAAAAACTTCCTGGTTGCTTAGATTCTGAAATGTATTATGTTTTCTTTGTCATTAACTTTACTGGCTAAAGTGAAAATCCGATGATTCACCTGTTTCTGCAGCTCTGATGGTGGATCCTGGCAATTTTTGTGGTATACTGGGAACCTCAAGCGACAGCACTCCTCTGGATTGTAAAAGCTTTCAACCATCTAACAAACCTCTGCTGGTACTAAGGCTCTGAATGGATTAGAAATGGCTGCCCTGTTTTCATCAGCCTTGAAAATATACATTTCAGCAGAATTCATACTTTGCCTCGCTGATTGGAGGCATGAACACGCCTGAATCTGCGCATTCAATCACGATCACAAACCCAAGACTGTCAGAGGGCGTGCAAACAGCGCTATGTGAATACTCACCCTTGTTAACACAGAAACAAATGCCTGGCAGTTTCTTCATCGTGTAACTACAATAAATAAACATGTTTCCATTCACTTGTTTTCAATTCATTGCACAACTTAATACACACGCATTCAAAAAAGTGAACGGAAGATTGGTTTGACATAAGAAACAGCAAAAAGTTACTCTATTTGACCCAGCACTGACTTCTGTTTTATACAATAAAATGCACAAATGCACAAAGAATACAGACCATATTTAAATATGGAGGTAGCCAATGGCAAAGTGTCTTAATCAGAGAACATTTTTAACAGCTAACAGGGAGAAACTCCAGCAGCTGGATTGTAAAATCTCATCTGATTCAAGGAAAACTCTCTATAAACATTTTTTATCTTAACTTCTAGCTTCAGTTGTTTTGAGTGTGCAATGTCTATTTTGTTTTTAATAATATCCATGACTTAAACATCTGGACTCTGACCTAAACGCTAAGCTCGAGACGAAAAAAACAGAACTTCATAAACCGAATAGAGTCTTCAAACTTTTGTAGAACCTGTTTTACTTTTTTTAAACATGTGCTACTGCAGACCAAGTAGTGCTGCAACTTGAGTGTATTTTATTTTATTGAGGCACTTTGGTCTGATCTTTGGTCTAATCACTAGCAGGCAACCAACCATATCTTTAGCACGCTTGATGAAGTGAACTATTAACACTTCAAAGGTCTATGAAGTGGATTTAATGGAGCATATTACAAAGAATTGTATTTTCATAGCTATGCAAAGGTTCTGATATGTTTTCAAATGTTAATGTTGTTGTTTTTCTGTATGCTGTTTAATTGCTATTGTATGAAAAACACACACAAACTATAGAAAATCATTTCTCATTCACGTCCTCCATCTCTATGACATCGCAGGTAAACCAGGGAACGTGCCTGGAAGGGCAACAGGTCAAAAGGGAGCAGAGTGAGCAGTGAGGGGAAAGAAGCACACGTGAGCAACAACAGGCTAAAAATGGTCCAGATTCAATTTTCACCATCTCCACGCCAGCTGCTGCCTGGTTAGAGGAAGCGAAGGAGGGGCGAACCACATGAACCGTGTTGTAATGAAGCATGCGCCCTATCTTCAGATGATGTGGGGCAATGTTTTTTGTTTCTGTGTCTGTGTGTCAGCTGGGATATTCCAGGTTCAGGAACTTACCTTTGCAGATGGTGCCATTGCCAACGTAGCCCGGCTTGCAGGTACACAGATGTCCCCTGATGGTGTTGGTGCAGATGGCGTTCTCATCACACAAATTCTGGCCGCTGGCACACTCGTCATGCTCTGAGGGAGAATCCGACAGAGAGAAACTTCACAGACAGAAATGACTCTGTGTGTGTGTGTGTGTTTGTGACTTTGTTGTGTGTGTGAAAGATGGAGGGGTCGCTTCTTTTTGAGTCGCGAGGCCACCAAATCGCTACGCTCTGAGAGGACAGTCAACCAGCTGCTTGGCTGAGAATGAGATGCCGTAGCTGAGCCTTTCTTCTGTAGACAGCCACCTCTCTGAGCAACCATGTTTTCAAACACCAGTTATGCTTGGCATGTTCAAAATGGACTTGAAGTAGATTCTCGAAGGTGACTTCAAACAAACACACAAGTGCGCTTCCGTTCCAAGCCTACTTATACTTAAAAACTGCTGCCCGTGGTGGAGGAGCGACAGCTGACACATGGCAGGTGTGCTGACTAATTACTGAGCATCGGAATTAATTAGCCTAATGATGTTGGCTTGGACACTGATGACTTATTGGATAGAATATTGAAAATCCACCATCTCTTTACTTTAACATATAAACAGCTTGAGGATTCCAGGAAAAGAATTATTGACTCTATGCGCTGAAATTGTTGCAGTATTTGTACGCCAACACGGGGCAGACTGATTAGACCTTAGGCGAACAGCATGGGCTGCTTCTGTTTTCTTCTCATTCCCACTGCCAGAACAGATTTTTTTATTATGAAGACAAAGCAGAGAAAAAAAAAGAAAAACAGTTTCCTTACCCACCCGTAAAAACTCTGCCAAAAACCTGCTCACTGCAATCAACGCTCTGCATCCCAGTAATGAGACAAGGTGAATGTCCCTCCTGCCGAGTATATGACAAATTCAGTACAAGAACATTATCACAGATAATGCAGGGAATATAATTAAAGCATTATATGGCCAGAACATATATGAGCTGTCTCGAGCAGAGCTGTCAGACTCATTGTAGTTCGCACAGATCTCGGTTTGATCTTAAGTGGGCTGTCAGATTAAAACTGGGACATAACAGCATGTTTTAAAAGTGTGCATAAGTACAAGTACATTCTGACAATGAACCAGTTTAATCACCTTGTCTAAGTCTTGATTTTGATCTTATTTTTATTGCTGTTATCACTTTACTATTTTTATATTTATTAGTGGAGTTTGGAGGCTTCTAGGATGTACCTCACCTCTTGTCCTATGACAGCTGGGATAAGCTTCAGCCTGCCCATGATCCGGAATTGGATTAGTGGAAGAAAGCTCAATAGATGGCTGGATGGATAGTTGAGTTTAGAGTTACGGCAGCTCTGCTTTTGCAGAGAAGCCTGAATCCTTTGGCTCTCATTTTGTTTGCCATGTTACCCTCCTCTTCACAAAACCACCCTGTGCGTAGGGGCTGGTTATGGCGTGAGGGCCATATGTTTGACACTTGTGATCTAGCGCTTACAGATGGGGGTGATAAATCTAGTCCCTGATTGTGTTCATTATATCAGTTTAGAAAAATATGAAGATATATTCATGAGTGCATTTTTTTTAATGTGCTCTAATTTGTTAAAACTATTTAACAATATCATTTTAGAAACAATTGGCAGTAATTTGCTTAAAAGCGTAGCTCTGATTGAATGAGGGAGGTGCACTGATCCAATCACAGCACAGAAAGTGGCCTTACAGCAGCTAATGCTAATGACAGCGAGCGCAACTTTTGTCATGTCAAACCCTTGAAAGTGAAAATATTACCTTATTTACCATTTTAACTGAGACCGCAAAACTGAGACTTTTCTTTTTTATAGAAAACTGTGCAAGGTCAGCATTATGAAAAAATGGACAGTTTTGTTAAAATTGGGAAATGCTGACTTACTAATAAAATAGTAAGTGCTGTATATAACGTATAATCTCAGGGTCGGTGTTTTATATTCTGCCGGGTACCATGAACTGCTCTCTTGACTTTTATATGTTTGCTCTTAGATAGAGGCCTGGGGGAAAAGGAGAGGGATTTAGTACCACAGGCGGTGCATGATTAACCACCACTAAGAGACCTTCTGCTAAACGGGAATTCCATTTCACTTCTCCAGCAGCGTTGGCCAACAACGTTCAAATGTAACTGTATAGGAGAAGTATAACTTTGGACTTTACACAGACTATAATGGTTTGCTGCATTTGCTAAACATAAAAAATATTTTTATATGATACAACGTAACACAGGTAGCTTTTATGGTAGCTTAGAACGTGGTAAATAGCAACTTGGATTTACAGCAAATTATGAATGCACCATATTTTATTTGGAAAAATGTTAATTTTATGCGGAGGGAGTGTGGATCTGACTGAGCCACTATGGTTGTGATTTCTGTATTACAGTGTAGCATTTTCTGCTTTATCGTTCTTTTTGACCTGAGTGACTCAAAATGTAAGAAAAACAAAGCCCCATGGTGTATTAAAAGCATGTGAAACGAGTTATTTAGACCATAAACTCAACACCATGAGTTTATTTAGGGTGTAGTTCACATCGGCCATAAATGTCAGGAGTTTACCCATGAAGACAGCAGCCCGGTCCTGCTGCCAGTCTACCGGCGCTGGACAGATCTGCCTGCCTACTTCAGGTGGGAGTAAGCGTTCGGAGGCAGGAGCAGATAGTCTGTAATCTGGGAGAATTGTTGTCCCGGCCAGTCTTGGACTTCGGTAGCCGCATGAAGGAGATGATTGCTTGGGTTCGAGCAAACAACTGCATTCCAATTTCGCAGTTAGTCTAAATGTCCATCACTGGCCATCAGATCTCTCAATTACAGAGCAATTGAAGAGCAGTGAGCTTCTTCAAGATCAATAAACACAGTCTGAGTACTCATGGCTTGCCCATCATCAAGTCAGCCAGCCTTTTGGGGTTTTGATCAGCTATAACAGCTTTCTTCGTTCTTCAAGAAGCCAGCTCCAGTCAGTCAAAACTATATTATCATTGTTCCAAATAGGTAGATCTCTTTCAATATCAATGACGCAACTGATCATCGCGTATCCAGCAACAAATGTCTTTGCGGGACAGTCGGGCTCTCCCGAGCTCAGGCTTCTTGTCGAGAATAGGGAGTCAATTTTGTTAAGGGACCGATTGATCAAATTCATATTTCTTTACGTTTCAGAGAAGAAGACTGAGAGACTATCTAGACGAGACTAGACAAGGAGACTAGACAAGGACATAGGAGCCAAGCAGAGAAAGTTATTTTATGATGAAATTTGTTATTTTATGATCTCATGATGCACTGATCTTGAAAAGTCAGCCCTCTGGCAGCTTCTGTGCTTAATATGCATTTTCATCTGGGATCAATATAATCACTTCTTATCCTTATTTTTTAATTATTCCTAATTAGCAAAGGAGAACAGCTCAGTTGAAGTCATCTAAAAGTAGGCTAACTTAACCCCTTGTAGGATATTTCAAACTTAAGCTGTATGCTAAGGAGACATGAATTAACATCTTTATTTTTCTTTCAATTTGAAACAGAAAGTTTCTGTTTCATTGTAACCTGTTTCAACTTCATAGAAACCTTTGTGGCACAGAGACCTGACAGGTAACCTCCATGATACTTGGAGACTTCTTTTAAATGTTAATAAAGAGGGGCATAGTGAGGAAATACTTCCCACTTTTCCCCTATTCCATTCACTACTGTGCTGACACCAGACCTGCTAAGGTCACCAGTGTACCAATGTATAACTTCCCAATGTTGCAAGTGGTATTAGTCAAATCAAATGGCAGTGTTTATTAGGACCTTTCACCCATACCTATTCTCTACAAATTAATAAACCTTCTGCGTAGAAAACATAGAATAGATTATTTTGCTTTATTTAAATTGCTGATGTAACATTTATGCATACCGATGTGCTCAAAAATTCTAAAACTGAACCTAAGGTCACAGCAAAGAAGCTACGTTTTTTTTGTTCAGTTCTAAAGGAGGCAAAGGTGACACTTGTAACATTAAAAATGTTCATTTGTCACAGTTAAGCCACTGAGGCAGCATAGACGGGAAAAGCACCAGAAAGCAGAAGCTTCTTACTATGAAATGTCAAAATAACTAGAAAAAAGGCATATATATTTTTATCTCTGCTACTGAGGTGACAGATACATTTCTGCAACATGAAGAAAACTGTCTGATTGTTGTGTCACACCTTTAAAAGCAAATGAGCAACTTCCTGTTTCTTTAAACTGTACTGGCATGCTGCAGCATTTAAAACACTGCAGAATGAACATGTTACACACATGTTGCACTAACGAGACCCACTCTAATGAGCATGTGTTACAGTTGACCTTGGGGCATCATAACCCGGTGGTTGCCGTTTAGTTGAAAATAACTAAATTCTAACAGGATGAAATTATAATCAGGTCAAGTCAAAAATCACACCAAAGTTCCTAAAACTATAAGAAGCTCAAAGACCAATGTCACTGCCATACCCATGTAGAAGGTTAGGTTGCCCAATAAAATAACTTTTGTTTTGTTTTTGTTCAGATTGAGGAAATCTGTCGTCACTTATATATCTCATATTATATATCTCATATTATATATCTCATATGCAGAACTCTAGACAGTCCTTTTCCTTGGAAAGCATACATTATTAATATTTACAAATGATTATTTCAGAGAAAAAAAACAAAACAAAAATTACTATCATCATATTATTACCCACCTTAAAAACAGACCTTTTTATCGAACCATAACACAAACCACTGCTGTGCGATGATTTAACTTCAACTGCGTAATGCTCAAAGTTTGAAACATCAAGTCAAAAATGAGGGTTATCTTCTGATTTACACGCAGTATCAAAACTTCAGCATGAGTTCGAGCTGTCACTTGAGAAAGCATCATACCAAACAAAACCAGTTTAGACTCGAGAAAAAGAATTGTTGATGCTTACAAAGAGAGAAATACACAAAGTTATCACAGCATTTCCAAGTGCTAAGAACTAGAGTGCAAAAATTCAGGGAAACCAGACAGAACAAGCCTGGCAGAGGTAGGAAGCAAAAGATTTCAAAGGCTCTGGAAAAGAAACTAGTGAGAGACGTGTCTAAAGATAATCACTACTGCCAGGTTGCAGACCAAAGAAACTCTGCTCTGCATCTTCAAGCCAGACTGAAGTATGTTTATTATAACCTGGAGAAAGATTATCCATACAGGAAGACGAAACCAGAGGAAGGCAGAAAGTAGGGAGAGGCATATAAGAGACATATAACCCAAAGATCACCGTCCATACACTGAAAGATGGAGGTGGGACTATTATTATGATTATTATTATTATTATTATTACTATGTGGGGATGGGTCAGTGCATCTTTAAATGAGAATCTCATCAAGCTCTTCTAGCATGAAAATGACTCAAAAAGTACATCGATCCACAGGAAGAACTAACTCCGGGTGACCAAACTGAAAACAAAGGTCCAAGACAGAAGAGCATCAAATCTGGAGGAGCTTAAGAGATTCACCAAAGAAGAAAGGGATGGAATTGCTCAGGAGATGGCTGTGACACCTCTAAAAAAAAAAGGGTTCAATGACAAATTTTGACCCTGGTAGTTTCTGGATTTTGTGACATTAATTTTGATTCTGTGTAGTAAAAGTAAAATATTTTAAGCATCCAAAATAAAAGTTGTGTTTAAAATTCCCTCTACTCAGAAGAACTTGGGAGAAAAGAATAGGACACAGATGCCAAATACTGTCTGCTGAGAAATAGACTGGAGCCATTTAAGGGCTTTCCCTCAACTGCCTGCAACACAATTGAAAATGTGTTGGGAGAACGCAATGATCTACGTCGTCAAAAAGCATGATGGCAACAGAATTACTAGCGTCAACATTTAAAAGTGGGCCATTAAAAAAATCATAAAAGGGCGGTTTCTGTGCTGTGTTATGAATTGTCAGAATGATGTCTGTCATATATAAATGTGAGATTAATTAATTTTTGGCAACATGTTTATTGATTTATGTCCTACTGCTGAGCTTATCACACTGATTAAGCTTCAGTAAATTCATCTTCAATTAGAATCTAACATGATTTACGATGATTATAAACAATACATTAAAGAGCAGCCTGTGATGGTGCTGTGGTGGGAGTTTACAGCCCAGCTGCACTGCGAAAAAATCTTTTTATATCAACTGTGTTTTTAAGTGCCAGTCAGTGCCCGGGGCTCACAGCACTCAAAAGATACACACTCCCTCAAACACACTCCTCATTAATATGCAAACGCTTTGGTGGGAGTCATGACTAATACATTCCCCTTAATTAATGAGTGGTGCTCATAAAGCCCTGAAGCAAGTCGGCAAAATTATTTTGCTTTTCTCTTCCCAAGGATTTCCTCCTTAGGTTGAGCTGTAAAGTGGAGGTGAGTGTTAACACTGCTTCTGGGATAATGTGTTAGAGTTTATGTGAAGGGATATGAAAAGTAGTTGACATTGATGGCCAGAAGAGTCGCGTGATTAAAAATTCAGGGTTCTAATAGCTGTGAGCTAACGGCGGTGAGAGCAACACAATCCAAACACTGATGGACACAGCTGCTTATTAAAGCTGTTTAATGTCTGCTGGCCAGTTTAAAATTATAAGGTGAAAGCCAACACTGACAGATAATGATTAAGTGCAGAACTGACAAGCTGTTATAAATCCTAAATCACACGTAAAGGCCTATTTTTGTGGCATTGCGATGGCGAGTTCGAGAAAACCCTTCAACTTTTTGGGTTTTTTTTCGGTCCTTGAAATTCACTTCGCCTGTCTGCGCAGTGTTTTTGTTCGACTCGACAAATACTACAGGTAGGAGGGGAAGCCAAACAGATGGGAGGTTCATTCAAATGAGCCTGCGGAAAGCTAACTGTTGGTGGAAATTGTGCCAGAAGTTGCGCTGAGAAAAGAAGCACGTCCCCTGGTGCGAATTCAATTTGCTGCCAACCTGATGATTGTATCAACAACAGCCAACAATAAACTCTGTATCAAAAGTATTTACAGTTACAGCAAGAATCAGACTCATTGTTGCGCTTTTCTACAAATCAAGACAGTGATCACAGTTACCTGTTATTATCAGCATTTTACTTTTAAAATTCTAATTCAATTATTTAATATCTCGTCTATGCTGGTTATGATGACTTTGTATTTATTCAGCCATAAAACCGTGTGATTCTTATTTAACCTAACTGCTCCTGTTGTAGTCTGTGTCCTAAAACAGCTGGTATGCTTCAGAAAGCCCACACAGTCTGTGCTTTGCACTTGTTGTTGCACTTTCTGAAATAAAGCCTTTGCTCTTTAGATTTATTGTGCCATCCCCCATCCCCGTCCCCCCAAACCTCAGGGACTTCTTTGTACAAGAGTAGAGAGAATAATGTCATATATATATTTCTAGTGCCATTACAGTGGAGAAATGTGGTTGTGGACCTTTGACTACCTTCTACTGCTATGGACTGGTACTTATAGAGCGAT
The DNA here is from genome assembly GCA_015108515.1 of Hemichromis elongatus. Lineage (NCBI taxonomy): Eukaryota > Metazoa > Chordata > Actinopteri > Cichliformes > Cichlidae > Hemichromis > Hemichromis elongatus. The sequence continues at coordinate 38,921 of VUQR01032923.1, forward strand.
TTTCTAGTCTTCCCACTCAAAGTGGTTTTTTATACTACATTCACACAGTTCTTTTATTCTATTCACTTCCGTGCTTTTACCCATCATGCACACTTATACACGCATCTCCCCAAGCACACTTTGACATGCAGACCTGCAGAGACAGGACTTAAACCACTGCTGCCCTCTAGCTGGATGTGAGCGAGCAAAAACGAATTTTGTCGTACATGAAAACAACATTCCTGCATCCCAGATAGTACAATTCGTTATACGGCTGGCAATTTTTTTGGTTTTTCCGTTTCCAAAATTTCTAGCAAGGTGACCATGTATATACAATATACAGTTAACAAGAGAACATTTGGAGTGTGTTCTCATACCTGAGACATTTCATTGTAGTCAGAAGCAGCTCTAGTGTGGATATAAAACCAGCAGGCAGTGGAAGCCGCTTGTTTGTTGGGTCTTTTTGTCAGCAGGGGGATGAGCATGCACTGTTTTGAGGTCACAAGAGGCTATAAACCTGAACAGCTCACTCTGATCTCTCCTTTCTGAATTTTGGAGAAAGGGCAGAAATGTGACCCTTTTGTGGGAAAACATTATGGTGTGACTCTGTAGCGTCCCCCCTTTTAGAGATTTAGTATAGGGCTTTGATGGCTCGTGTTTAATTTTCTGAGTTCACGGAACAAGAATTTATGAAGAAATAAACAGTTATATGTGCAAAGTTTGGGGTCTATATACTGGCAAGACTATTTGGGGTTTAAACAATTGTAAAGTGACAAAAGAACACAGCCAAAGGGATATAAGCTCTCAGATAAGTCTTGGTGATTACAACACTTACTAAACACTCCGCAAACCTTCTCCCAACTATCAGCAGCCACTTTTCTTTATGCTCTGAAAATTCTAATAGTTGATGCCAACTAAATCAAGCACTTGGCAACAGTGGGAAAGAAAAACTCCATTTTAACAGGAAGGAACTTCTGAAGGAACCAAGCTCAGGGAGGGGCCGTCATCTACCGCCACTGGCTGGGGTGAGGGAGGAACCAGTAAGAGTAACAATAACTGTATAAGTTTCGATCAAGACTGCTACAATTTTTGCACGGAAAGACTCATACTTGTCAAGGTGTCAGTACCAGCTGTGTCTAACATTCCTCTGATGCTCTGTATATGCTTTGAATTTCATCATTGCACAGCTAGCATATATATCAGTCTCCACCAGCTTCTTCCATTTTATTTAGATTTTTACTTGCAGGTATACCCTGGAGCGCCTCTTCACGAGTCAAGTCTATTTTCTCGTGACACATGCTTGTAACCACATGAATTGCATACCGAGCTATGAGTGCTGCCAAAAAGCCTTCGAGTGCACAGCAGGTCTTTGGCTGAATGTTCTATGTCAGATGCATGAATGACTTTTAAGTGATGCTACTTTTGCTGCTGATGCTGCTTTTACTATGCAGCTGGTGTGGAGGTTTGAACCTTCTGACTCGGCACTGCTACTTTTTTCTTGTGTCTGCCATCAAACAAGGAAAAAGTTAAAGTAGTAGATAAAAGTTTTTGGCAGCAGCTCATGACTTCATAAATACACCTTGCAGGTTACTACACGATAGAGTTCTTTAGACATCCCGAACAAATATCACCGATTAAGACTCCAAGAACAACGGAGGGATCAAATAACAGAAAAAAGGAGAACTTGAATTACTTTGGTAAAATTGTGTGCTCAATAAATCAAAACCAGCCAGTAAATAAACAACAGAATCTTGAATATCACACAGCACTCAAAATTGGCATCCAAGGAATGGTTTTTCATACTGGTTGTAATCAACCTGGTAGCTTATAGTAGGGTGCTTTCTCCTGGGGAATCAGTTTGGACAGATTATTGCGCTGCAGAAAAAGAACCCTGACAAAAAGAAAACCCAATCAATCCACAATGTATGAGAGTTCATATGACCTCCAAAGTATTGACTACTCTGCTACTGACTAAAAATTTTTTAAACTACTTATTAGTGATTAACTTAACTGAATTTTAATATAATTTCCAATGCATCTGTTTTGTTAAGCTAACACTGGCTAATACAGGAACTGTATTTTAATGTATTTCTACCAGCTATGACAACTGTTACTCACTGATAACCGTCAGTGGTAAGTTGTAGTATCAGTTTCATAGAACGATCCATTAATTATCCACGTTTCTTCAATACAATAATTCATTTACTAAAAAATGTTACACTGGTGTGAATATCTCAGTGATTCTTCAGAAGATAGCAGCTTAACATGAGCATGCTGCCCATCTATATCAGATGAAGTCTAATTAGTGATGATTATAGAATGATGTGGTGTCAAATCTGGACATGCTAAGGTGACACCCCAAAGCGCTGGACTAATGATGCATAATGACTGATCATCAGAGCCACGGACAGTGGCCACTGCACTCACGAAGGCTTCTGCACTGTCAACAGATGCTAAGAGGTGGATCAGAGGAAGAGGTTATTTTCTCATTTTGATGAGAAAATAACATGTTTTTCATCAAAACTAGAGCTTGAATGTGAATGATTCACAATGTCATCAACACTCAACAGTTACATTAGTTTAAAAATCCACATGTAAAATCCACATCCACATGTATTTCCTCTTACAAAGAAATACATCTTCAGGGAAACCTTTTTGAAAATAACGACTGCCAAGTTAGAAACTTGTTGCAATAAACCTCAATAACCTCAATTTGTGATCTAATTAGATGAATTTCAAGAGTATGGATTTGAAATGGCCTGTAAATATGAAAACCTTATCAGGCTTCATATAGAAAAGAAATGCCAGAAATCTTTTACAATATGATTGTGTGACTTCAAAAAGATGGAATAGACTAAGACAAACTGAAAATCAGTGGATGCAGGTCTGAAGGTGCTCTATAACGCAAACTACATGATGAAACTTTAAAGGGCATGACGAATAAATACTAGGGGTAGTTCTTCAGTCAGTTGAGACCATGAAACATTTGCTCAGCTAGGATCCATCCTGCTTACTGTCACTCTGGCCAGGACTCCAGTGAATGCATGGTCCTGACAGTGCAGGTGGGAGTATGATGAAATGGGGCAGCATAAGTACAAAAGGTGTTGGAGCGATGACATTTACAGATGGCACCATGAATGCCTGTTGGATGTACCAAAATGCTGGCTGACAAGTTGAGTCCCAATTTCGGCTTTGCAGAAGAAGAACGCTCCTGCGCGATAATGATCCAAAGCACCTTGTCAAAATCACGCAACAGTTTCTGAAAATGAAAAAAGGGAAACTATGACATGGGCAGGTCTCATGACATAAATCCAGCACAATACCTTTGTGGTATTTTAGACCCCTCGGGCAAAAATGTCTGTGAAGAATAGCAGAACATAAATCTGAAATGTATGCAGTGTTTATACAGTAGAAGGACTAACATACAGGACAGGGCCGTAGATTGTCCCTAATCTATCAGCAGGACTGGTATCCGCTCTTTCATGCATGGAGGAACAGCATGAACGCTGCCAGAGATACAGAATGACCTCACACAGGCCACTGGTGCAACCTAACTAATCAAGCATTCAGAAACATAAGATGTCCTTTAGCGGCCTCTGTGCTCATTCTCTGCTTATCGTGCCGCCTGATTGGCATTTCCAATAGAATGCCTGAATTTGCAGGACCACCACTGGCACTCTGTGCTTTTCACAGATGAGAGGAGGTTGACCCTGATTACATGACAGACATGAAAGGGTTCGGAGGAGCCGTTAAGAATGTTGTGCTGCCTGTAAAATCTTTCAGCAGTGGGTCCTAAGTTCACCACAAGGTTGCACCTTAGACTGTCTGGGAGCTCAGTGATGGCAAGGTCCAGATCTGATAGGAGATCCTCCAGGACACCATGCGTCCTCTCATTAGAAGCATACCCCAACATTGCCAAGCCTGACAAACCACCGAATAGCATTTCAAGTTGCTAATATTACATTTCGGTAACATGGCCTAGCCTGCCGAATCATTTTTTCACTTTGATTTTTGGGGTGTCTTTAAACTTTGCTCACTTTTGGTCGATAATTTTCATTTCTATCAGACAATGTGACATCTTTTCATTCCTAAAAATATTACCCAGTTCATATCAGGATGGATATCCAGCATGATTTTTTATTTCCTCATTGTGATCTGATGTGTTTTCTAAGTGATCCATTACTTTCTTTTCTTAGCAGTTTATATACACGATGAGCAATGTTCTTTCTTCAAGATGGAGTGGGCACTGTTCTGCTGCTATGATCTCCAGCATCAAAGACCTTAGACACACTCAGTTGTAATTAGTGTTCACGCTGAGCTGAAAGCCCACAGGCCCTGCTCAAAAAGTTCAGAAAACTGACTAAAATGCAGGCTGACAAACTGTAAGCAAACTAGATTAGGCGTAATGTCATTGAGGATAGAGTGCAGCCCAGTGTTAGCATATTTTCAAGATTTAAAAACTATTTGTCATTTTGATAATCAGGTGAGCTGTTTTTAAACTGGGTACAATAATAGAAGCTAGAGCATATTGTAGTTTGCTATTATTTAATAGACTCAGAGCAGAAGCTGTAAATGAAGGCCAAAAAGGCCACAAAAAAACAAAACTGAATTACCCCCCTTCATTTTTTTCTTGTGTTAAGCCGGGCCATGATGCTTATTGTATCTTTCTCAAAAAGTATATCAAATGAAGCCAAGGACTTCAGAGTGACGCACCAGTGGACAAGTAAACACTCTTAATTAAAAGGTTGTATGCGCAGTATGTAGTCCTGATGCATTTTTGACATATTTGCACTTTCATGTACGGGTTAATAATTACATTTCCTTTTCTATGGCTCTATCATCTGACTGAGTGGCATTTATAGAGAGCCTTTAAAAGCTCCATCTTTTACTCTAATTGTCTAACCTCCAGTAAGTAAATACCACTGCAATCTTTACACCACCACTCGACTTTTTCTAAGCTTTTTCTAAGCCCATTTATCCTTGACTTTTGGTTTTCTTTTTTTGCATATATATATATATATATATGCGCCTTCCTTCATGGCATGAAACGCCCCTCTCATCCAACAGGTGGTCTTTATCTTTCAAGCTCAGGTCCTGCGCTATACCTTTGCTGTTCCTAGGACTGCACGCTTCTGGACAGAGATCTTGGATGTTGTTCCTGGAATCTGCTGGAGCTACTTGCCTAGCTTGAGGGGTCACTGCTCTGATTAACACTGTCCTAGTATCCTATCTAAAAGTGTCTCTTCACTCTCCACATCTTCTCAAGCTCTTCTCTCAGCCCTTGGTATTTCTCGAGTTTCTCGTGCGCCTTTTCTTGATGTTGCTATCATTTATCATTTGTAAATTTACATCTGTCATTTTCCTCTGCTTGTCTGCCACTGCTATGTCCGGTTGGTTAGCCATCACCAGTTTGCCCATCTATAACTAGAAGTCCCACAGGACCTTAGCTTGGTCATTCTCAACCACCTGAGGGAGCATGTTTGGATACCAGCCACTAGCAGCTGAATGGTGTAGTGGTAAGAATACCCTTTGGTGGTGACCCAAAGGGTGCCTAGCCTAGTAAAACTAACACCTCGTGATTCACTTATAATTCACATATAAATACATAATAAATTTCTAAAACATGTCCTCATCTCTTAAGCTTCAATCGACACCTCGTTCAATAATGTCATGCTGAACACTTCAGTAATGTGAAATTTAATGACCAGTGACAGGCTCATAAAACAGACCACAGCAAGGCAGAAATTTCAAGGTTTTTTTTTTTTCTGGCAACACAAAGTCATCAAGCTCACTTTCCGCCTCAGCCTTGCTGCTCACCTTGACAAGATTCAAACTCAGCAGAGATCTGTTCCATGTCACAGGGGAAGAAATATTGACTGTCTGTCATAGCATTTAGCTTTCAAGGACATGGATTCCCTAAAATATGTTGCAGAAAGTTCCTCACTTGTCTGTGGTATTCTACCTAGGGTTCAAGAGGCAGTTTACTTTTTAATTGCAACTTTTGCAGTTGTTTTGATATTGCATGCAAGTCATATGTGGTTTTTTTTAATCATTTCTTTCTTATTGTTATGTTAAATGAAGTAGTTTGCACACTGTTCCCCTCCGTGGCTTTCATCAGGTTGGGAAATGATGCACAAATAATATTCTTTTTCCGTAACTGTTTTTTTTTTTAATGTTTTTGTTTTAATTTCCATTATACATACAAATATAGGACTGATGATGCATTAGTAGTCCCGATATATTATGTATTGGAGTATATTACAGTAATGGAAGTTGTAGAACCTCTAACCCATTTTCTTTTCTGTCTTTCTTTGCTTCTTTTCTCTTGTCTCTTTTCTTATTTTATCTTGAGGCCAGGTCACTGTTTTCATCCTCTCAAACACAATCAGAATCAAAGTCACTGGACCATTGACCCCCTCTAATAAACAGGCTCTCTCCTATGGCTCTAAGAGCTTTTTCCCTTTAGAGAAGATATGCAGTGGGTCAGTTTTCAGTGTCTGGTCTATTAAAGTTATTAAAAACTACACAACCATTCTAAATATCTAGAAAGAATATATATATATATATATATATACACACACATTTTTGCACTTATTTCAAGCAAAAAATATCTAGTATTAATTGAAAAAATCTGCCAATGGAACAAGTGAAAATTCTCTAGTTTTAAGATGCCCTGTCTAAAAACAAGTTCATATATCTCACTGAAATGCTACTTTGTAGCTAAATGTGTCTTATTTTAAGTGTAATGAGATATTTTCACTAGAAATAGGATAAATATACTTGGTAAGATTTTGAGTTTTTGCAGTGATTTGTCGATTACCTCTGGCAAACCTGATCTGGGGCACCAAAAGGCCGTCATTCTTTGCGGTATGTGAGCCATGTGTAAGTTGTGTCCAGCCACAGAACATAATAGTGCAAAAGTGACATGACAAACTCTGTTTAGACAGTGAATGGACTGATTCTTACATAGCACTTTGCTAATCTCCTGGATTACTCAATGTGCTCCATACAACATGCCACATGCACCCACTTTCTCTAAACTGAGTGCTTCCTAACCACATTCACACTCTTGACATGCAGACTGGAGGAACCAGGGATCAGACCACTAACCTTCCGATCAGTAGGTGACCTGTTCTACCTCCTGAGCTACAGCCACCCAGTGGTAAATGTGAATAAACCCTCACTAGGTTTTGGATAAAGTGTGCACAAACCTGCATTTGAAATGTTGGCTACCATAGTAGTATAGTATTGCAACATGGCATGGTCTTCTAACTAAAACAGGAAAATAGGAACATAAATAGTGCCATCATTGCCAGACCTGGTCCAAATCTGCTTGACATACACCCTGCTGTGTCACCAGTCAATCAAAAGTGCCTGTTTGATGCCAGATCCAGGCCAGACCTGTTTTCTATGAGCCTTGGCCGCATAAACCAAACCACAATTAGGCCAGATGGGGCATGCCATCACATAGACAGTGCCATCTATGCCAGCCTGGCCTATATCTGGATGACATACGTCTTATCATGTCAGAAGTCAGCCAGCAGTGCTGGCTTGATACCAGATCCGGGCCAGACCTGCTTGCTATGTGGGTGAGTGCTGCTCAGCCATAGAAACCGATTCCATGAAGCTCCTGGCACATAGTTTTTGTGCAGAGGTTGTTTGGAATTCTGACTTTGATGCACTATGCAATGGGACTGAAAAGACCTGAATTTTAAAGATTTAGAAGAGAATTACCCCCCCCCCCCCCCCCACCACCCACAACCACCACAAA
>VUQR01032925.1:0-11141 GCA_015108515.1 Hemichromis elongatus
ACTCCTGTGGCTTCCCCTCCCCCTCGTCCAGCTTCGGGGGATGTCTCCTCCTGGGGCTGTTTACACTTTCACACTCACTCGGCCCAGGTGCCTCCCTTCCCCCCAACAGCAGATAGGGAGTTCTCCTGTTTCTTTGTCTGCAAACCTCATGGCAAGGCACAACATATATATTTGACCTCAGTGCTCTAATACTATGATTTCTGTGATTCTATGCATATATACTGCTTCACTACATTAATAATACTCCTAATTAAACAAAGCATAACTTCATATAACTGTAATTCTCTTCACCTCCTAAGACCCGAACTCTTCCATGGCATGCATTTTTAATTTCTCTTTGATATTTGGGCATATCAGGACCCGATGAATGTAAAAACAAAGAATTACCAGATTTTTTTTTTTACCTAATTTTTGTTTCTGAGAACAATGAGATGCACATATGAATATATTTGTTTAAAATTTCGATAGAACAGTGTCAGTATAATGTCCTCGTAAGTGGATATCAGCCCCTTGTAGAGCACAAATTAGTATTTTAGTCTAGACAACCCAAATGTGATGTCCACATATGTGGACCCCTGGTCCTAGGAGGCTATAGAAGTCCTACTAGTAATTAATTTTTTAAACCTAAATATGATCAACCTATTAAATGCCAATGTTCAACCTTCCTTTTATCTCAAAAGTTCTTGAATGAGTATCTAACTAATAATCTGAAGAGGAATGGTTCATTTGAAGAGTTTCAGTCAGGTTTCAGAGTCCATCACAGCACAGAAACAGCTTTAATGAAGGTTACAAATGATCTTCTTATGACAGTGAACTCCTCTCTGTGCTGTTACACCTCGTTTCGATACTGTTGACCATAACATTCTATTAAAATGATTAGAGCATGCTGTAGGTATTGAAGGTACTGCACTACAGTGCTGTGAATCATATTTTAATTTTAAACCCCTCACTCTTCCACACGTTCATACATTATACATGTAAACACAACTATACATGCCGTATCATTACAAGGTATCGCATACATTTTTACTGCGATGGAGATGATACCCAACTTTATCTGTGCATGAAGCCAGATAACACAGGCCATTTAGTTAAACTGTAGGAATGTCTTAAAGACATAAAGACTTGAATGACTGACAGTTTTCTGCTTCTGAATTCAGATCAAACTGAGGTTTGGTCCTAAAAATCTTAGAAATTTGGTATCTAGTTAGATGCATACTCTGGATGACATTAAACGTTCCTTTTTGATAAAGTGTAGTTAGGGATGGATCAGGTAACCCTGAATCCTCTGTTAGTTACACTACAATAGGTCTAGGCTGCTGGGGCATTCCCATGATGCATTTAGTATTTCTCCTTCAGTCACCTTTTTCACTCACTTTGTATTTATGCGTCTCTCTGCATTTTATTATTAGTTATTATTAGGGATGTCCAGATCCGATCACGTGGTTTCAGACTCGATCAAAATCTGACATTACCTCTCGATCAGGACTCGGCTATATATATATTTATATATTTTCAATATTTTTTAACACATCTATAGTTATGCATTGGCACAGAGTTAGACCTCTTGACTCCGCACAGAAACAGCAACACGTGCGGCATGACATCACTTTGTTGCAGAGACGCCTGCCAGCAGAACATGGCAGCAGCTTGAAGCGGAAAGCGCGAGTATGTCTGCGGTCTGGAGGTATTATAAAGTTAATGACAACAACATTGCTATAAAAACTTGGAGTTGCAAAAGGTGGAAAAGAAAAGGCTACATTTAACACAACAAACCTGATACGGCACCTCAAAAACAAACATCCGACACAATACAGCGAATTTACCCAGAAACCCAGCCGAGGACGAGTCCGCTCAGGCTGCAGGAGAGTTTGAAAACACTGTGGCACTTTGATTTGTTTATTTGTTCACATGCCTGCCGGATATTTTAAATTGAGGTGCTATTTGTTTTTATATTAGACTTTTTTTATATTTACTGTTGCACTGAAGTCCATAAGTCAAGAATTTATATTATTTATTACTTGATTATTCAAGCTACCTCACAAAAGTGCTTTGTTTGTTAACAGAGTTGTTGAGTGTTAAAATAAGGTGAATTAAATAAAAATTGAGGAACATCCAGGATCTGTTTCTTCGCTCTACTTTATTCTTTTTTTTATGTATTATAGAAGTATCGGATCGGGACTCGAAATACTCAAAATCAAATGACTCTGTACGTCCCTAGTTATTATTAATCTCTGGGTTTCTTCCACAGCATGTATTTGTCCTGTGTTCCCCCCTTAACCCCAACCAGGCAGCAGATGACCATTAATAAAATGAAATTGAAATAAACATGTAACCAATGATGGATAATCACATGAAAATTTTAAAATGGTAAAAATGATCAAATAATAATAATAAAAAAAATCATTTTTAAAAAAATCCCAAGTTTCTTTATCCATCCTTTAACTTGTCTTTATCCTTCAAACTTACAGTTCCTCTTTTTGCCAGAGATCTTAGATGATGACAGCATCTTAGCTCGGTTTTTATCAACCACCCTAGGGGGCATATTCCAATTTCATCTCAGCACTTCAGCAGAAAAAAAACAAGAAACATGAGGAGCAAGAAGAGGAATCATCATGGAAGGACAGGCCCTTGAATGGCATGTACCACTGGCAGATAGAAAAAGTTGATGATATCAAGAAATCCGACCAATGGCTGGAAAAAAGTAGACTGAAAGACACCAAAGAGGCAATACACCAAAAGAACAAGCTTCAAGCACAGTCAATAGAGGCTGGGGTATACCACAACAGGCAAGAAATTATTACCGTATTTTTCGCATTATAAGGCGCACTTAAAATCCTTAAATTTTCTCAAAAATCGTCAGTGCGCCTTATGTATGAATTCTGGTTATGCTTGCTGACCTCAAACTGATTTTATGTGATATACGGCGCTCAAAAATCAGTCAAAAAATGTTTTAGTACAACTTTGGTAAGCTACGAAGCCGCACTGCTTGATGGATTTCTGGAACATAACTTTTTTCCACTTGTGGAAACATGAGGGTTCCTGATGGTTAGGACAAATGCAATCACATATTAGAATCCTGTAAACAGACCAAACATCAGTCAGGAGAACAACTGAGATAATCCATCCACAATACAAGGTTAGTCTTTAATATACTGCAACAACATGGGAATAAAGCAGCTGTGAGAGAACTCATCATTAATGAATCAATGGTACAGAAGTGGAGGAAGCAAGAAGAAGGAGTTCTGACTGTTTTGTTTCGCTTAATGCGCCTTTTGGTCCAAAAAATATGGTAATAGTGGATGCTCATATTAAACACGGCAAAAGTGTTTAATATGAGCATCCACTATGCTTTTATCGTGAGCCAAAACTTTTGTCTAACCAATTTTTCCCAGTGTTGGTTTTGTATTATGTCTTTGATAGGGGCATTTCATTTTCATAACAAGGAACAACTAGTAAGAACATAGTCAGCTTACAGGTAAGTTTCCTTAAAGGGCGAGAGGCTAAAACAGCTTGGTTCATACAGTGGATGGTCTAATAAGCTGCACCAAAGCACAGAATAACAATCACACTACAACACAAATATGAATCTGGGATATTTCAGATTAAGTCTGTGAGGTCGAAAGATTTTCAGAGCTCACATAAAGCTTCTGTTTTGCTTTTCTTGTCTAACATTTATGCATTTGTTGCTACATGTGGTCAGAGTTTATGCTCTATCAGGCATTGTACAGTTTTGTGCTTTATGAGACATTGTCATCTCCATTTGGAACAGAGATTGGCCCCAACCCTGCACACCTGCTGGGAATCAAAACAAATTTCTGTCCATTTTGGCAGAAACATTTAGGCCTATTGTACTACTGCAGGCCTGAATAATACACTATTTGCTGCTGCATTATCATTATGTGGGCTTGTAAGCAGAGGATGAAAAACAATGGGATATTTAGGGAGGGGACAGCAATAAGAGTATGAAACAATTTGGTTTAGGAGAAAAAATGGTGCCCTTCAACAGAAAAGGCCCTCTGGTCTGCATGTGGTCCTAATTTGAAGGCAACATTTTTTGATGGTAAATTGATTTTTAATTGTTCAGTCCCTGATTCATCCAGGTGGCCAAGTTCTCCTATTTAATCCCTCTCTCTATTTCTGTCTCCCTCCCTCTCTTTGAGTGGAACATGTCTGGAACTGCCTGCCACGGTTAGCAGCAATTTCCTGAACAAGAGCAATTCATTCAGAATTAAACAGAGAGGATGGATCGGAGAGAGGGTGAAAAAAGGGTGAGAGGAGGGGAACACTGGAAACACACAAAAACAAGAATTGATCCATATTTGTCAGTAATGCTTTTCTACTTTAGTTATTTTGATGTGGTACAGGCGAAATAGTCACAGTGGATGTTTCCATTTACTTTCATTCTGTTGCCTTCTTACTTAGAAGCCACTTAGGCTTGTGCAGCCTAATGGCTTTGATGGTGTGTAAAAGCAGTTTGACTGCACTGAATCTACATCAGCAGTTGTTGAAGAAGGCCTGGGGATTTTCTGATCTGATTTTTACAGTGCCATTAGCTGTGCATGAAATCTGGTACTGTGCCAGTTTAACGGAGGAGAACACTGGGAGTCTGTAACCATAGGGTGACACCAGCATCTCCCTTTATCAATTCTAGTTTTTATTAAGAATCAGCTGTTGTCACGATGTGATTGGATCGGAATCTGAATGTGATGTTGTGCCAAAACACACTTTGCTTTTCTACCATGAGCTCTATAAAATGTTTAAAGGCTCCTCTTGTTTATGTGTTACTTTTATTTGGTTATTTATTCAATTTGTGTTTCAATTTCATTTCGTGTTATGTCTGTTATTACAGTGCATGTGCAATTCGGCAATATCCAAACTGAAAAAGACAGAGAGAAAAAAGAAAAAAAGGAAAAACATCATAATTCAACATGGAATTCAAATTGATAAAATAACCCAAACTCAGTTTGACTGTTCTATAAAATAAAACTGAATCTCAAAGCATGTTTTAAAGAACACTTATCAAATGTTTCTCCTTCGGACTAAACCTGGAGCTACCGTTCAAAGGAGTTACTATGATATGGCTACATACTCTATGTTACAGCCTGGATTCCCTCCTACCCGCAAATATAACTCCATGTCACAGTGACGTAGTAATATGTGATGTCAATACCACAGCATATTGATTAGTACATCCATAAAACTAATTGTAAAATAAGTTTTTTAAAAGGTTCCAGGAGCAGTACTTTAAATATCAAAAGTCTAACTTGCAATAAATCTTCTCTTCGTGGTAATCTTCTCAGGAACCTGTGGAATTGATTCAGTATGACTTCTGTTTTTAGATACAATCCTGACATACACCATTTTCTCACTTTCAGCTTTGAATATCCACATATTCAGTAACTGTTGTTAAATATTTATTTACCTTAAATCCAACGTGATCTGCTCACTATCTATCGCAATAGCTTTAAGTACCAAATGGATGTACATGGAATAAGAGCAAAGCTGCTGCAGCAGTAGTGTGACATTTCCCTCTGCTAGGACACAGCATGGCACCAAAATCAAATTCATCTATAGTATGTGCAATGAGCAGAGATCTGTAATCACTCATCTGGGTGCATTCCCTGGTGTTTAGGCTGCGAGTCTATTCTCTTTATCCCATTTCTGTTCCCACACAGTCAACCTCACTGAACATGAGTGATATGCAGAGTTGCTCCATTAAGCTAGCTAAGATGTTAAAATGGAGACATGATTAAAAAGTGAGAACATCATTAGCGATGGCCAAGTGAATGACCCAGGTCACTAGTTGTTGTCATCACAAATGGTGCATCACATCATGCAGAATGGACAAACAAAAAAAACGTCTTCACACAACAGTTGGGATAAAATGTGTAGAATTGTCTGTGTGTGTCTGTGTTTTCCTTCCACCACAACGAATCTCTCACTTCTTACACACCAGTGTTAAAGCCAGAGCGCCAACTGATGTGATGTTTGATTTTTACACCTGCACTGACGAAACACACAGCAAAACAGTTGAACCCTGACAAAGCTCGGCCATCCATTCAGCAGGGAACGGGCATCACTGTCACCAACACTGGATTTCCAGTCTAACAGCCACAGAGCTCCAGCAACATCAATCCCCCCACCCCCAGACTGCCTGTTTTCCCTGTGAGAGAAAAGCAGCCACACTGAGCCTGGGAGGACGTGCAGCTTTATTTTAAAAATCAATCAGAGAGACAAACTAGTATGAAATGGCAGGGAGATAATGTGATGGTGTGGCGTGGTGACCTTTAAACACGGCCTGCCGCTACATCCCAACCACCACAAAACCCTGACCTTTGTAGAAGCATTACAGAAGCTTCTAATCTGAGAGCTGCTTGGGGGATGGGGACACATGCACACATATGTACCTAATTTGCACAGGCATGGACACCACCTTGTATTTGTTTCATGCATGTTTTTCGATAAAGGCTGACACATGCGCAGCCATGTATTTACCGGTAGACACATGGAAAAATATCACGCAGACACACACAAACAAACACACAGTCGGCAGCCTTCCAGTTGGCTGCAAAGGCCAGATGTGATAATGGCTTCCTGTATGTTAATGCTGCTGGCTGGAACGCCTCTGTCTGCTTCTCGGTATTCTGCTCAGGCGACACTCACATCATTTTGAATTGCAAAATGCCAAAAGTGGAATGACACATTGTTTTTAATGCCATTGCCAGTGTGCATTTAGAGAAAATGCATAAAAAATATCCTGTGGAGTGCTTGAATAGATAATTATGATATGCACAGTGTGTGCATATGTAAGTACGTACGTGTGCAGAGTGCAGACTGAGCAATCTGACCCAGGCAAGTGGAAAACTCGTGGTAATTGTTGGAAATGAGAATATGGATCTATATGTATTGATTATCTACCATCCATTAGGAATAATTGGTGAAGTGATGTAATGACACATCAATACAAGAGAGCCAGGAATAAAAAAATTGTAAAAAAAAAAATCATGGATTCCAAAGGAAGTGCACATTCTGACAGTCTGTTTGGTTGATGAATACAGTCTTATCAACAGGTATATGACTTTCCAAGCTGAATTATTTATACACAAATCATCTGCAATTAAGAAATGGTAATTTGTAAAGAAGAAGTGCATCTCAGGTCTAAAGGTTTTACTATAATGTCTAAAAGCTAGTTCTTATGCTGTGACATAATTTCATTTGGTTGTCCTGTGGCAGAGGAGGGAGTGAAAAGAAGGAGGAGAAAGGGACGAGATGTTTTACAATTTAAAAATGGGTATACAGGCGACCGTGGTTCAGGGGGTTGGGGCGCAACCGGAAGGTTGCCGGTTCGATCACCCACAGCTCTCTGTCCTGGTCGTTGTGTCCTTGGGCAAGACACTTTATCCTACCGCTTACTGATGTTGGCCAGAGGGACCGATGGCGCGATATGTCAATCTGCCCCAGGGCAGCTGTGGCTACAACCGTAGCTTGCCTCCACCAGTGTGTGAATGTGAGAGTGAATGAATAGAAAAGCGCTATATAAATACAATCCATTATTATTATTATATTGATACACATTGTAAGACAGTCTCCAAGGAGACATTGATAGTGCTGCACAGTGTTATTCACATGAAAAGTGTCATGATGACAATGAAGCATGATATATGACTCTGAGTGAACTACATGTGGTCAGTGTGTCAGAAGTGTCTTCCCTGCACATTCCTAGTGTCATATTAACATGATGCCAACACTCAACATGCTCCAACATTCTTTATTTGAATAAAGTATCAGCAGTAAGACTGTAAAATGCCCAAGTGCTTCAAAAAAAAAATACAAATAATTAGAAGTATATTTATTTGTAATGGAAGAAGAACAAAGAATTTGAATGTGAACTCTACTATAAGCAACCTCTAAGCATTCTGTATATCAACAGTTTCATCACTGTGGTATGCACTGTTGGATTTGGGATTAAAGCACTCAGTCTACGTCTTCAGCTTCTACATTGGTTCCTCTGCCAGAGGAAGCCAAAAATGGATACCTTTTTCATAGTATAATCTTCACGGGCTTCATCCAAAGCACACTCTCTGTGTACTCAATCCCTAATTTATAGACAAACTATTCAATCACTTTGTCTTTACTGTTTTACTAGCTTAGCTTAGTTCATGGCTGACTTGCTAGCAGCATGGCCTCTTCACCCGTCACTCCTGCACTTTCCTGTTCATTGTGTCAGATGTTTAGTTACTCCTCAAACTCCTTTAGCAGTAATGATACTAGTTACAAATATTGTATATTTGCAGCTCTGGTGGCCAGGATTACTGAATTGGAGACTCAGCTTCGAACCCTTGATACACCCATAGCTAGCCAGGCCCCTGTAGCTGGTGCAGCCATTGATGGCGTAGGCCCTGCTAGCTGTCCCCCGGCAGACCCCGAGCAGCTGGGGAAAGAGGGCGAGGAGGTGAGGAGGAAGCATAGTCTTAAACAAAAGCCCCAGGTACACCAGCAACCTGTTCATGTGTCTAGGCATTTTTCCCCACTCTGCGACACACCCGGCAGGGTAAAACTCTGGTAATTGATAATTCTGTTATCAGACATGTGAAGCTAGAGACACCAATAACCATAATCAATTGTCTTCCAGGGGCCAGAGCAGGCAACATTGAGGGAAATTTAAAACTGCTGGCTGAGGGCAAACATAAATTCAATAAAATTACAATTCACGTTGGGGGTAATGACACCCAGTTACATCAATCAGAGGTCACTAAAATCAATATTGAATCGGTGTGTAACTTTGCCAAAACAATGTGGGACTCTGTAGTTTTCTTTGGTCCCCTCTCCACTCAGACCAGGAGTGACATGTTTAGCGGCATGTTCTCCTTAAATTGTTGGCTGGCTGAGTACAAAAAATTATGTGGGCTTCAATAATAAATTGATAGGAGGAAACCTGGTCTTGTTAAGGGAGACAGCATCCATCACACTTTGGATGGAGCAGCATTCATTTCTATAAACAAAGAAAGAAAAGAAAGAACGATACAGTATCCACATCTGAACCAAAGAGTAAAAGGGATTATTAAACATTAGGTCTCTCTCTTCCAAGTCTCTGTTAGTCCATGACTTAATAATTGATCAACAAATCGATTTACTCAGCCTTACAGAAATCTTACAGAAACTTACGACTCTGGATACTGTAGCTCCTGTGGAAAAAAAGGCCTCAAATCAGAAGTACTCCGTGGCATTATTTACAGCTACTTTTATTACCATTTATATTCATTTAGAGTCTTTTTCTGCAATTGATCTTGACCATCAATGTGCCTTTTAGACCCCATTCCTACAAAACTGCTCAAAGTAGTCCTGCCATTAATCAATGTTTCAATCTTAAATCTGATCAACCTATCTCTAATAATGGGCTATGTACCACAGGCCTTCAAGCTGGCAGTAGTTAAACCTTTACTTAAAAAGCCATCTCTAGACCCAGCTGTCTTAGCTAATTATAGGCCAATCTCCAACCTTCCTTTCATTTCAAAAGTCCTTGAAAGAGTAGTTGTCAAACAGCTAACAGATCATCTGCAGAGGAATAGCTTATTTAGTTTCAGTCAGGTTTCAGAGCTCATCACAGCACAGAAACAGCTTTAGTGAAGGTTACCAATGATCTTCTTATGGCCTCTGACAGTGGACTCATCTCTGTGCTTGTCCTGCTAGACCTCAGTGCAGCGTTCAATTATGTTGACCATAACATTCTATTAGAGTGATTAGAGCATGCTGTAGGTATTACAGGTACTGCGCTGCAGTGGTTTATTTCATATCTATCCAATAGACTCCAATTTGTTCATGTAAATAGAGAGTCCTCTTCAAACACTAAGGTCAATGTGGCGGGGCGTAGTTTGTGGTGCTGCTGCAGGTGCGTTTGACCCACCTGAGCAACATCTGCAATCACACCTCGCCAGCTTAAAGGTTTGAAGTTGTGGTGTTGTTGGGGGTAATGTCGAGCTGGCAGCGGGAGAGCTGCAGCTCTGTGTGAATGAATAAAGGCAAAAGCATGTTCACGCCCTCGGGTCTGTCGTGCATGATTGGTTTACAGTGGTGCCGAAACCCAGGAGGGCAGGCACCGCAGACCCAGGACTGAGCCAGCAAATGCTGGCGCAAATGGTGGCCGAGCTGGCAGCCACGCAGTGGGAGCAGGCAGCGGTGTGGCGCTCCCGGCGAGAAGAGCTGCAGGTCCAGGCAGAGCACCATCTGCAGAGAATGATGGATCTGGCGGCCCTGATCTGCTCCTGGCCGACACCGCTGCCATCCCAAGTGGCGTTCACCGACGGCGCAGAGGTGGAAGTCCCGTGTCGGCCCCAAGGGTGCAACCAGCCAGCACGCAGCCAGCCACAGCGCCCGTTCCCACCCTTCGCGGGGGAATCGCTGGGGCTCGGCAGGGGCCGGTGCCCATTCCTGCGCAACAGAAAAAGGCCGAGGGGCAACCGCGGGGCCCACCAACTCAGCCAGAGTCGGAGTGCGGAGCGCCGGAAACTGCGGAGGCGGTGCGCAAGGAGCCACAACCGCCGGTGGTGGAGGAGCTGTTCCAGCCAGGAGAGGCAGAGGCACAGAATGTGGAGCTGCTCAGGCCGGGAGAGGCAGCGGGAGAGGCAGCAGCAGAGGCACAGCGCGAGTCGGAACTGCCGGTGGTGGAGGAGGTGCCAGCCGGGAGCGGCTCCAGCCGGGAGAGGCAGCGGCAGAGGCACAGCGCGAGGAGCTGCTCCAGTCGGAAGCGGCAGTGGCGCAGGTGCAGCGTGGGAAGCTGCTCCAGCCGGGAGAGGCAGCGGCAGAGGCACAGCGCGAGGAGCTGCTCCAGTTGGAGGCGGCAGCTGCGGAGGCGCAGCGCTTGGAGCTGCTCCAGCCGGGAGCAACAGAGAAGATAATTTGGAGGTGACCGTGCTAGGGGAGTCCGCGCCAGATAACACACACCAATTAATTAAACTGCAGGAATGTCTTAAAGACATAACGACCTGAAAGACCTATAACTTTCTGTTACTTAATTCATATAATAATAATAATAATGGATTGCATTTATATAGCGCTTTTCAAAGCACCCAAAGCGCTTTACAATTCCACTCTTCATTCACTCTCACATTCACACACTGGTGGAGGCAAGCTACAGTTGT
>VUQR01032927.1:0-15150 GCA_015108515.1 Hemichromis elongatus
CAAGTAGAAAAAGTCTAAAAATACAGATAGTTCAACTGAGCACTGCATTAATCATGACAACACACACACACACACACTCACACACACACACGCTCACACACACACACACACACACAGACATACACTCGCACAAAGCTTCTATCAAATTATGATTACTACAGAGGGACCTCTAGAGCAGCTGGCCAGCACTCAGTAAATCTTCACAACTGTCAACTGATTTTTCTTGTGATTCTGATCAAAGGATTTAAGTGGGGTTTGCTTGTAAATTTTTAGACATTTCGACTCCCTCTGTGGCAAATACTCATTTGTCGCTTCTGAAATTTACTGTTTAGTGGTTTGATCACACTGCATCTTTTGTGTCAATTTTAGGAAAAACTACAACAGAGTGGTATCCCTCCAACCTTCTATCTGGAAAACAACCAGGTGTTAAATATACACATAGATAAGGGTGTTGTAGAACAGGGCATAATGTTTCATAATTTTCTGAGATTAATATGGATCGAAACATTTTGTAGGAGTTTTTTTTCTTTCGTTCAGGCTTTGCTAAGCTTCATACACCTTTCATGCAATACAGTTACAGTACTGTTAATGCCGGTAAAGTATGCAGTTTTTAGATGTTTCAGTGAGTCAGGGAAATGTTACTCAGTGTAAAAAATGGAACGGTCTTCTATAGAAAGCAGATTCTCTTGTTTTATTTTTGTCCTGCTAATTTCAATAATATTCAGTAGAATTATGACCGGTGCTTTAAAAATTTTATTCTCTGTCTCCTACAGGCAGCGAATCCATATTCAAGGCTTACTTTACCTACCCATCGTAGCCACTATAAAAATACTCATATTGCATGTCTACATGTGGAACCACATGGGAGGTTCTGCTATATTTCTGTCAGAACTTAAGCTTCTTTTGTGTAGCATCTGTAGAGCTTGGCATGTAATTTTATTCACATGATGTGCATGAACAAATGTTCACTGCAGCCATCTGTGGGCACCGTAGAGAGCCTGTAGGGCTCTGCACATACTGCTTACACTCACATATTGTCAACCAGCATGTAGCCTGCACTCACTGGATCTTATGCTCCTGAGTTGCTGATTTTGATATTATCAGCATCAAATTATAGTTTTAAATTGAATAATGTACTGCAGAAAATTACTTCTTCCTTTTACCCTGTGTTGTAAGAATATGTCTTACTGCATCTCACGGCAAGCACCTCCAAAGTGGACTTGTGTGTGCTTGCAGACATCTAGTGTTTTTGTGTGTGTGCGCCAATGATTAATGAATGTTGCTCGATGGCGTCAGCGGGCCATGACAGCTTGACTGCAAGGAAATCATTTCTTCGCCCTCTGCGGACTGCTGATTCAGAACTTGCAGGAATTTTGCTGATTGCTAAAATCACAACATGAGGGTTGTGGTAATAATAACCCCAATATCTGCGTCACAGCAAAAGGCATGGGGAGTCGCCATCGGAAAGAAAATAGAAGTGGCCAATGTTGTTGGTTAAAGTGTGGCATAAACATAGGTAAATTCTGACGTCAGCAATATGTGTATGTGAGGAAATGGCTTATAGATTGCTTCAAAAAGAGACTGGACATTTGGACTGGACTTTTAAGAATTATCTCTGCAGCCCAAACTATATTGAAAGACTTCTAAATGTCAGCATTAATGGCCATTTGCATAAGGAGGAGAACGGTTAGCCTATCACGAATAATGAAATGTCAACAGAAGAGGCATGTCTTTCATATTCTGCATTACCATCAAGATGATGACTTTGAAATTCTTAGCGCACTTGGATATGTGAGATGAGAGAAGGAGAGGAGAAAGAGAGGGAGAAAAAAGGAGGTAGTGAAGAGAGATTGAGAGTCAGAGAGAAAGGAAAGTAGAGATTAGCATGGAGACCAGGGATTACACGCAGATCCGGCTGTCTGTTATACAACATTATCCATTTCCCTCTTTTATAAAAAGGTCTCTGAGCATTGCTGGACAGTTAGTTGATTGGCTTGACCATTTCTTCTTGACCATTTGGTGCGGAAACTCTCAGAGCCTATCATGAGGTTTATCACATATTTCGACCTTTAGTCAGAGGCATCAAGTGCTCAGTTTGGAGGAGCAGTGTGGTTAGAAATGAGGGGAAGTTTGGAAGGACGAATGTGCTTCTGTACTCACAGTAGTGTGATGATTGGAAGCTCTTTTGTGCATTATAAAAGCACGAAATGTCTTAGTCGACCAATAACGTGTAATATATACAGTAAAACCCAGTGTTACTATGAGGTCCTTCACTACATACTTGTTTGATTTATATAAGGCTCTTATATATGCTCTTAAATATGCAGTTATTTAGTTATAGAATAGGATGCCATGGTCTGACAAGGTAATCTACACAATCATTTCCAATCCACATTGTGATCTGCCCTTTTTTTTGTAGAAATATTTTCTAGTTATGGCTAAAGTAAGTTTAATATGTGGAAAAAATACATCTATCTACTGCTTCAGTAGCTAGGTAGATTAATTTAGCATGCCGCCATCTTTTACCTCAGAAGTCAAATGTTCGAGCTGGGACCAACATCAAACCTGAGTTAGCTGTGTTCCAATAATAATAATAATAATAGTAAGAAAAGCTAATGTGTTGCTTTGCTTGCATTACCAAGAGTACAGTTGAGGTTGATATTGCTGCTCCGACTTTCAGAGAAGTAAATTCAACTTAATGGGGGCCTCTAGCTGAAAATTCTAAATGTGAATTTGGAATTTCCTGCTTCCCACCTCAAATGGGACACTAACATTTACCAAAGTTCACTCACAAGACTAAAAATACATTGCTGTTCCAGAGAGTAATGGATGTTTGCCCCAAAGCAAATCGGCATCTATAGGATTTTATGCGGCCTTGGCCTTGAATGACTATTTTCACTCAGGTTAAGTCTGGGTGCCTCATTTCAGCCACATTTGCACTCAGTATAAATTAGATGACAGGTATGTTGGGGCACTGAGTCCACATCTGGTCTCTGTAATATTTGCTATACACATGTCTACACAAAACAATAACATACGTGAGCCAAGGTATGTGCCGAAAGAGCGCAGATTAGAAACTGTGAGCAGTGATTCATCAGACCTTAGATATTCAAACATCTAACCTTGCAGAATTCTTCACTTTCCACTTCAGGTTGTAATCCATCTTGTTTTTACTCCAGAACACATGAAAGCAGTGTAAATTACGCCGTTGTCCTGTAGCCACAGAATTCGTGCTGTCTCTTTGGGAATTGTTACCTTCAGGGCTGGGGGAGTAGTTAGTGTGTCATCATCTGCCTGTGCACAAAGTTAGTTAGGGCACTTTCGCCACATCATTTGACTGCTGCATTGCACCAAAATCTGCTTCACGTTGTTGTGAAGCCCCGGCGCTTATGTTCAAATGACAGAGTCCGACTGATGCTTTATCTAATGCTGCAGAGCAAAGGTGTTAGAAGCACAATACATCAACCTGCCATGGTCAATAGGGTACTTCACCCAGTCTCAACACTTCACTGTACGCTTTCCATCCAAAAGAGTTCACACAGAAATGCAGAAGCGTATTAAGATTTTCATCTGCTTTTAGACACAATCACATTACTGTGTGACTGCATGTCTTGTCTTACTGATATGCATACTAGAATCAGCAAGGAAGTACTTATAACTCAGTGGTTCTTATTAACATGAAAAGAGAGTAGTAATAGATACATTACTCTTTCAGGTTGTTTGGGATTACTAGTACTTTTGTTAAGTAGATGCCAATGACTGTTCTTTTTCTTGAAGTCAGCATTAAAGTTAAGATGAATAAAGCTTTACTTTATTTATTAAGGGTTTATTTACCATTAAACAAACTCTGTCACCCGGCCTTCTCTTTCGCATACCGGGCTGTTAAAACACAACTTGACCACTGTTCAGTGTAGGCTCTATGATTGCCTTGTCAGTAATATAGTGATGCTAAAGCTGCTTGGGAATGAAAAGTGATGGCCCAGAAGCTTTCTTGTGTTTCTCTTGCAGCAGTGTTTGGGTAGAGTGATTGCTGGCTGCTCATATCGCTTGGTCTTATGGGTTGACAGGTCTTCTGAAATGCTCCACCAGTGCCACAGTACAGAGTCCCCTAAGGAGAGTTAGTCATACTAGATGACATGTAATCCTAGCCTAGAAAAATGAGCCAGAAACGAATCAACTTTGACATAAAACAGAGCGACAAAAGCCACATTTTCAAGGGTGTATTGTTTTTGAATGTGCAACAGAAATACATATAGTTATGGATATTTTTATCTGGCGTAACAAAAATGTACACTGCATGCATACAAACATATACTGTCATACTAAATACAAAGCAAACCTGACATACAGAACAGAATACAATGCAACTGGTGCTGAAATGCAATATATTACTCTTCATTGTGAAATTATAATCCTAACATGTTAATGCTAACAAAACAAGAACAGGCTTAAAATACATTTTTTGATCAATCAAATCACAGCACCAAGTATCATTAATGCTTAAGATATACATTAATCAGCCACCCCATTAAAACCACTGAGAGGTGAAGTGAATGAAATCGACAGTGTCATTACAGTGCAGTGTTCCGCAGTGGAAACCTTGGGCTCCTGGATTCATGTAGATGTGCCAAATTCCACTTTGTCATATCGACACAAGGAGGGCAGTGCATACCAGCAAACTGCGAAATCTACTCATAAATGGTTTGAGGAACATCTCAAAGAGCCCAAGGCAATTACCTGGCCTTCAAATTCCCCCAGATTTCACTCCACCCGTGACATCCACACCACAACACAAGGGGGTCATTACATATCACATCAATTTTTTCATATTTTAACAAGCCAATTATCAGATATTTTTCATAGATCTATCCTAAATTACAAACCCTGATTTATTTTGACAGTAAGAAAAACCAGTAAAAAAATTGCAAGCTTTTACCTTTAATAGTTTTTTTTAGATATTCATTCATATTGTATGCCTCAGGCCATTTTTCAAAAAAGAAAAAGAAAAATCTTATATACTATTAAATATATGAAGCTAAAACTTCACAGCACACCTTTTATATAGTCAAACCTTGGAGTGTTTTTATGCAATGGCCTAAAGGAGACACACACAGTATCACACATGAGATTGTAATGCTGTGACTGCTTTCTCTGTATAATTTGAATAAATTGTTTCACATTTTCTGAAATGCGCCATATGGGCAAAAATATTGAGCCATGTTTTTTAAGCTTTGAATTCAGATCTATAAAATTAAGCACCCATAGACAGGCAGCTCACCGATTTTGAATGTGGGATGCTGCCATTGCAACAAGTTAGCTTATGACATGTTTTGGAAATATTTGGGAACCACATCAACATGAAGTAGCATGTAAAGTCACCAAGCACAGAGGCATGCATAAATTCACCAACACTCAGCTGTTTCAGTTCAAAACCTCTTCTGGCATTAACATCAGCACAACGACTGTGTGCTGGAAACTTTAAGATATGACTTTCTATGGCCAAGCAAATCCTGGTGGTGTAATGTGTATGTGGCCCAGTTCACTTTGTCATTTAGTGTATGTGCAGGATCCACAAACAGCTACTTACACTTTACTAGCCACTGATGTCAACACAACACGCTTCATGGTGTTTCATCCCTAAGGGTTGGCCATTAATTATGTTTAGACTACTGCTGTCATGCCATCAACAAACTATTAATGTGCGAACAGATCATGTCTGAGAGCTGAGTACTAAGCACAGTGTTGAGTGGTACGACTCTGGAAATACTCTAGAAATACTTCAAGGGCATGAGTTGAATCTCTGATAGCAGACACACCATTATACTTATTATATTGCTTATTTGTGCACTTGCTTGGACATTGGTTTCTTGAAGGGCTCATACAAACTGTTTTTTTTCTCTATGTAGTTCAAACCATAAATAGGAGCATATTTCCGCCAAACTGAGAGTACAGCAGTTGTGTAGATTTGGGATATTCTGTAATCAGGAATATCAGAGGATACCTCACTATAAAAGAAAATTCTGCCAATAACACGTTTACTTTATATTTTAACCATAGTTACTCTACTCACTAATATTTATTTTATGCCAGTAGATTTATACAGCTATGTTTATGAGCATAACAGAACATATTTGATTCACCATATGCAGAGTTTCTTTAAATCATCAGTGCTACAACTTCCAACCTGCAAAATGTAGTCTCAGTGACTTTTTCTTCCTAGTACATCATTTTCATCTCATTAGTAGACTGTGCTTTCTGTTAACATCAGTGGGGAGTGTGGCTGTCTCAGTGTAAAAATGTTCTTTTGGAGTGTGCCAAGAAATACTGCAGGCAGGTATTTGTGACTGACAGTCTTTAATCAAGCTAAACTTGCTTTTTTCTCTCTGTCCCTGCAGGTTTCCTCTCCTGAGTGGTTACTGGACTTTGAATCTTGCCAGTCTGAGATCAGCTGTCTCCATTTCAGCACTGTCTAGTTACTGCAATCCAATGGAATTAGGCATCATTACTTAATCTCTAGTCTTCTGGCAGTTGGCTGGTATTTCAGGGGTAATAAATTAGCATAAATCTTGCTTCTTTCTGGTAATAGAAGATAAAAAACAACTAAGTAACTTATATTTATTGTATCTGGTGGAATAAAAGTGCACTAAAGCTGAATTTAGTGCTTGTTACCCTCGTGCCAAGATGGAGGAAACGCATAACAACAGGACTTCCTTGGTCAGAGGTGCCAAGGACATCGCTAAGGAAGCCAAAAGGCATGCTGCCAAAAACTTCAGCAAAGCCGTTGATCGAGCCTCTGATGAATACTCAGCCCATCGCAGCTACAATCGTTTCCAAAATGAGAATGAAGAAGAGAACAACTACAACAGTTATACTCAACAAGATGGTCTTTATGCTGACAATGCAACCAATGAAGAAGACGGGGCCTCTAGTGATGCGACGGAGGGTCATGATGATGAAGATGAGATCTATGAGGGAGAGTACCAAGGAGTGCCTGCATATAATGATGGGAAGCCACGGGATGGTCAGGTGGCTCTGGGCCAGCCAGTGTCTGATAGCCTAAAGAGTTGCAAGGAACTAGAAAATGAGAGACAAGCAGATGAGGAAGAGCTCGCCCAGCAGTACGAGTTGATCATGCAGGAGTGTGGCCATGGGAGATTCCAGTGGCAGCTGTTCTTTGTTCTAGGACTGGCACTCATGTCAGATGGAGTGGAGGTGTTTGTAGTGGGCTTTGTCCTGCCCAGTGCTGAGACAGACATGTGTGTTCCCAACTCTGGTGCTGGATGGCTTGGTAAGGTTTTTTTTTTTCTTTGAAAAAGATGTAATATTAAGAAAATTAGTACATTTTTGATATTATTCACTGAATGCTTTTAGTCTAGAAAGTTTTCCTCTCTCTTTACAAAAGCTGTATTAAATATCCTCAGTCTTCAAATAAGTTTGCATTGTTACAAAGTTACATTACAGAGTAAGAACATTAACAACTGTTTACCACTGATATCACCCTACCATCAATGAGGGAAACATATTTGTGAAAGTATGATAACTGGGGCCATTCCAATTTTTTCTCCAGTTGTACGGTAAAGTGTATCCTGAGGTGTGCATAGTTACGTATTCATACGAAGCTCCCGCCATACAGTGTTTGTACTCATGCTAATGCCAGAGGAGTCAGCAGAGTGTTTTGAACAGTCAGGTTTACAGCAGCTCTGTTTACATAGTCTGCAACTTCACAGGTGAGTTGCTCTAGGTGCTTTTCCTTACAGTTTATTGTGGAATATCTAATAGGGAAGAAATATCACAAAAAACAGTGTCATCTTATTACATTACCACACTCAAATTTAGTGAGCTCTTTAGAACCATTGATTCTTTCACAAATGTTTGTTAAAGCAAACTGCATGGCTAGGTACTGGATTTTATACACGTATGGAAATGGGACCGAAAATACTTGAAATATCTAATGTTACCTCACTGTGGACTGGTTGAGGTGTCCTGAAAACAACAATTAAGAGGCAGTAGTCTGATATAGATGTGAACGTATTACCTGGGCCCGGTGGCGCCAGTGTCCGGCAGCCCTGCCTCTGTCAGTGCGCCCCAGGGCAGCTGTGGCTACAATGTAGCTTGCCATCACCAGTGTGTGAATGTGTGTGTGAATGGGTGAATGACTGAAATGTAAAGCGCTTTGGGGTCCTTAGGGACTAGTAAAGCACTATACAAATACAGGCCATTTACCATTTACCTATAAAGCTTGATTTAGACTTGTGGGAAATCTACATCCTAATTGACATAACCAGAAACTCCTTTTGTCCCTATACCTTCCCGCCATTCAAGTTGTTGTTATTCAATATAGGGCAAATGTCAATAAAAAATTAAAAAAAAAAAAGAAGTTTGCAGCTTAGTGTTAAATTAGGGGTTGGCATATGGGTTATTGTGTTAGGTACTACATAGATCTGAAGATTCATCTGTTAATGTGACAGTCTTCAGAAGAGAGGTTTGTGAGTTCCTTATGAACAGTGATACATCATCAGCACAAAGGCTTATCCTAAAGTATTAATTTCTTTAATATCTTTATTTTCTTGGATTGCTGCTTCTTTTTTTAGATGGACTAAATAGAATTATATTGAATTGATTTGCCATGTAGATGAATTCATTGTCACTCATACCTGATATAGCTGAGTAAGCATCTGAACCATATTGAAATATTGGATAGAGGCATAACTGAGTGAATGGTTGAAGTGCTTGGAGTGTTTGTAGTTTGTCTGTGAGCTGTCTGAGATTTGGTTTCACTCCTGATAATAAACTTAGCACAATAATAATAATGAAATCTGTGTTTAGGTAATTATTACTTTGTTGTAACATTTTTCCTTGGCAAAAAATAAACAAAAGAAATAATTGACCAAACACAAATTTCCTTATGTTTTGTGCCAAGAACTGTCATGGTTCTAAACATCTAATCTAAAAGTTACAACTAGACTCTCATTTTGAAGCACTATAATGAACCATCAAAAAAGTCACATAACATCACTATAAGAAGACATTAATGCTTCTGTAAAGTCAGCTTTGTAGACATGGAACGTAATCTTATTGATGCACATAAACTGGAGTAAGATATATATGACTGGTAGAAGAATCAGGGTGTTGACAGAATTAGTCTCATGATCGTAACCTTCACATGATTTGTGCTTTTACTGACATTTGATATGCAGAGAAACTAGTGGTGTGTGACACTTTTAGCCATAATCTCATTGCTTTAGGAATTGCCAGTGGGTTGTCATGGCACCAGGTATTTGGATAGATGAGTAGGAGGTGTGTTAAGCTAGATGGATCTCTCCCACTCTAGGGAAAAGTTGTCTGTTTGTGTCCCAGTATGTATCTGTATGTTTAAACGTTGATGGCGTGTGATTTGGCTTTATCATTTCTAACACAACTATTAAAATACTAGCTTGGCACTGATATTTTTCTCAATGTGTTTGTGTTAAATGAACGTTTTGGTCATTTAATAAGATTCTGAGACAAAAAAGTCATGCTTGCCTCTTATTACATTATGAGTGTGGCTTTATTAGCAGAAGCACATGTAGAAGAGAGTACTGTTTCTTGTTTGGGGAGCAAGATGGTTTATTATTCACCCAGATTTCTCTTGTATTCTGACTCATCCCTCAGTGGGAGACAGGAGGGAAAGAATAGAAAGAATGAGTCATTTCACCAACTTGTCACACACACTGCATAAATAAACGATGCGTCTAAGTGCTCACTTGCAGATTTGCCTAAAAGAGTAAACCTTACACAATAGTACTCATTAGTGATTTTATCACAGATTCTCTTTGAAAGTCAGTGACTCTAGAAGTAGTCAGTAAGATAAGCTTCAGTGGATATCTTGTTAGAAGGAAAAACAATATTAAAATGATAGAGACATCTGCTTATATTTAATTAAAACACTAATTTTAGCTCATACTGCTGTATGTGAGGTCTGAATGAGTGAATAACTAAAATCTTTGGCTATCCCCTCACCGATTTCAAATTAAAAATATCTCACAACCTTATAATGTTGGCAACTTCCTAGACACATTTAGTTTTAGGTTCACATCTTTGAGAACATATTTCAGAAAATTTAGTCAAAGAAAAACATATTAAAATTGGATGGATACTTTTAAATGTGTCGCTCTCATAATACAGCATCATACAGTCAAGCTCAGCTGCAGTCCCTGCACATCAGCTGATCTTGATGAAAGCCCATATAGGCTGATGGTCAAGCTAATAACATTTAACAGGCATATTTAAGACAGGGCACACTATTCAGTTAAATTGTTTTAGCCTGCCTACTGTTGCAGCACATCTGCAAGCCAGTTAGCAACCCATCTTTACCTCAGCTTCTCCTTGTTCATCCTGTTTATGACTAAATAATCATCACATATATTATCATTGATTACTTGCTGCTATTCAACACAATTTTGGCTTTCAGTGCACACCTACAAAAGGTCTGGGTAGTCCCAGATTAGAGTCATACTAACAAAAATAGATTTTATTTATTTAAATAAAGGAATTCTCTGATTTTAATATTTCTGTCCCTGATCTACTCCCAATCATTTTTTCCCCTTTAATATAACTTAAAAGGTGAAACACTATCTTGATATGGATGTTCCACTTTGTTTCCTCCCTGGCTTTTCTGTTACTCTCCTGCTGTAATCCTGCTCTTATGCTCCAACACAACCTCTTTGTGTTTCATAGCCTCACTGGTGATCTGAAGATATGGGCCGGAGTTAATCTCTGCAGCATTGTGCTTCACCGCAGTTTAGCTATGGTAGACTGGCTCACGTACTTCCCAGGAGAAAAGGAGAGAGGCTGAGATTTTATACACTTCCTCTAAATGCCCTCTTCTCCTTTTCTCCTCCACCACATATGGCTTTAATTTGTCTGCCGGTGTTTTCCTGCATCACAGTCTGCCTTTTTGACAGTATTAGTTCAAATGTGTGCTTGCTCAGATGAAGCCATGCTGCAGGTGTAGCATAGTAAGAAGACTTTAAAGAGAATTCTGGCCACCTAATATTTTTTAAGCCTTTTTAAGCCTTTGCATGCTGTGGTTACTTACTTACAGAATTACAAATACCACTGACACCTGAAGTTTATCAGAACAGCAGAGTGATAAATAGGCTCTGTGCAGCTTGGGGTTAGCTAATTAAAAACCTAGGCTAAATATGTCTTCTTCACATTAAAGGACAACATTGTTAGCTATTCAACCACTTAATGTCCAGGACAAAAAGGTCACCATTTTTTTTCAGTCTAAAACTGATTGACTGGATATACTGGCATCACAGCTGGTCCCAAAGGTCTTGGAAAGCAACTGAAGCTCCTAGAACCCATTGCTAAAACATCACAAATACCAAACCTGATGGTGAAGCCTCAAAACATAGCATCATGCTGGAAGTTGCAGTGCCCTAAGGAAGCATATTGAGGAAGCTAAAAGAGGAAATAGCTAGGTAGTAAGAACTGGTGGAAGAAGGGAGGAAGAGGAACTGGAAGATTTTCTATAAGCCTATAGAAGTAGGATGGTGAGGCTTTGCAGGGTGCTCATTCTGCAAAGTTCTCAAATGGTTGGGCATGGCATTACAGGAGTGGCTGAGAGGAGGGTCATTCAGTCTGTGAGCAAAGATCCAGAGGGTCACCTGGGTGAGGATGTCTGCTGTTGTGAATGCCAAAACATCTGATGAACCTAGGAAACATCACCGGCAATGTGTCCTAATATACGAGAGACTAAGAGCTTAGCATACTTAATTATTGAGAAAATCTGAAGTGGAAAAAAGTCCATGTGTTACATGTGAATTGTTCCAGCTTGTACACTTAGCACTTGCACTGTTATGTGTGAGAAAATAAGGATCTGAGTGAAATCGTTGTTTTGACTGTAATTATAATCTGCTGACTGGGTAAACAATTTCACACAAGTAATTTGAAAACTTATGAACTGCTAACCACAACCTGTTAAAGCTAGGTTGTGTGTAGCAAGGCTTTGTTGGTCAAAGCCGGATCTCCCAAAGTTCTATCAGCATGTCAAATGTCCCACCAGAGGAGAGAACACTCTAGATCATGTTTACGCCAACATTAAGCATGTATATAGAGCCATACCCCTCCCCCACCTCGGCCAGTCCGACCACCTCTCCCTCCTGCTCTCCCCTGCCTACACACCCCTCAGACACAGTGCCAGGCCCACCACAAAGACCGTTATAACCTGGCCTGAAAATACACTCCACAAACTACAAAGACTGTATCAAACAGACAGACATATTTGAACACCACGACCTAGAAACTTTCACAGGATCAGTACTGGACTATATCAAGTTCTGTATTGGAAATGTGACTGTGGACAAAAGCAATCAAGTTTTCCCAAACGAAAAAACCCTGAATGACCAGCCAGGTCCACACACTCCTCAAAGCCTATGATGTCACCTTCAGGTCAGGTGACAGAGCTCTGTACACGGCTGCTCGAGCTGATCTGAAAAGGGGAATTGAAAAAGCCAAGACAGACCACAAAAGAAGCATAAAGTCCCACCTGTCCAGCAACAACACACGGGAGGTGTGGCAGGGCATACAAGACATGAACCACAGAGGCTGCACTGTGAAAACAGAAAACCTGAGTGTGCATCTGGCAGAGGAAATAAACAGCTTCTTCACCCGCTTTGAAACACCACAACAGCAGCACTCATCTACTTCAGCCCTGCTCCCATCCTCACACCATCTGGTTCCTGCACCGCTCAACTCACTGTAACTGAACATGATGTCAGACGTGTGTTCCTTGCAGTGAACCTCAGGAAGGCTGCCGGTCCAGGAAGGCTACCTGGCAAGGTGCTGAGAGTATGTGCCCACCAGCTCATCCTGATCTTCACCAGAATCTTCAACCTGTCACTGGATCAGGCAGCCATCCCATCCTGTCTAAAATCAGCCACAATCATCCCAGTGCCGAAGAAGTCTCCAATCACTAGCCTGAACGATTACCGCCCTGTGGCCCTCATGGCGGTAATCATATAAAGCTTTGAAAGACTAGTCCTTCTGCACATCAAGGACTACCTCCCCCCAGATTTTGACCCCTACCAGTTTGCATACCACGCGAAAAGATCCGCTGAAGACGCCGTTGCCATAGCCCTCTACGCTGTGCTGAGCAACCCAGAACAGCAGCAAAGCTACGTCTAAATGCTCTTAGTGAACTACAGCTCAGCCTTCAACACAATTATCCCGAATATCCTCATCTCTAAACTCTTGGCCTCCCCCCTCTCACATGTGCCTGGATAAAGGACTTTCTGACAAACCGGCCCCAGACTGTAAGACTCCACCCTCATCTCTCCTCTACTTGCACGCTGCGCACTGGCTCCTCACAGGGCTATGTGCTGATCCCCCTCCTGTATTTATTCTCTCTCTCTCTCCGTCCTTATGTCCACTGACATCTCCTGGACAGGCGACATTACAGCCATCGTCAAGAAGGCCACAAGGCAGCTCCACTTCCTGAGGGTCCTCAGGAAGTACAAACTGAAGTCCAACTTGCTGCTGACCTTCTACAGCTTGTCCATTGAGAGCCTGCTGACATACTGCATTACAGTATGGTATGGCAGCTGCACTAAGCCGGATAGAGAGAGGCTTCAGAGTGCAGTCAAAGCAGCACAGAAGATCACTGGCTGCCCTCTCCCCTCCCTGATGGACATTTATCCCCCTATTTCCCTTTATAAATCACCACTGTGCAATACTAAATTCTATGTATAAAAACCCCAAATGTATATACAAAACACTATTTATTTACATATTTACTTTTATTAACACCGGATCGTATATTTGTACATTTTATATATATTTTTTGTCTAAATACTGTTCATATGTATATAGTGCTGCAGAACTGTGCACCTCACCACCCCCCACACTGTTTCTAATTGTACATCAATATAGTGACAAGAAAGGCATTCTATTCTATTCTATTCTATCCATCCATCCATTCGCTTCTGCATATCCTTTTCAAGGTCGCGGGGGGTGCTGGAGCCTATCCCAGCTGTCATAGGGCAAGAGGTGGGGTACACCCTGGACAGGTCGCCAGTCTGTCGCAGCGCTAACACATAGAGACAACCATTCGCACTCACATTCACTCCCGCATTCACACCTATGGGCAATTTGGAATGATCAATTAACCTATCCCCACAAAGTGCATGTCTTTGGACTGTGGGAGGAAGCCAGAGTACCCGGAGAGAACCCACGCAAACACGAGGACATGCAAACTCCACACAGAAAGACTCTGGCCTGATGGTTGAATTGAACTCAGGACCTTCTTGCTGTGTGGCAACAGTGCTAACCACCGTGCTGCCCCCCTATTCTATTCTATCAATAATCAAATTGCATATTTTCATACACTTATTATTCTGAGTACATACAGCTACATGAAATGTTCCACAGGTACCCACATAGTGTACTCATAATGGCCCAAAGGCTCAGTGTGGAATGATGTATACTTCTTGCCTTCAGAGTTCATCATCACTATATAAAGAGAAGAGAGGGAACACTCAGACAGCATAAAAAACGAATTTAGCCTCCTGATCAGAAAATTGAAGCCAGCCTGGAAGTGCCTTAAGCCTGGAGTCTTTTTAAAGGCCACCAGTGAACGATAGCTGTGGTTGTTGAAAGACTTCAGATCCTATAAAAGCCCAGACCTCCATAAACACTTTTAAGCTGTGTATTTATTCTACTCTTTTTTTATTAGTTGTTCCGGGAAAAGACCGACGAGGATCAAAAACTACTCAGGAACACG
This sequence comes from Hemichromis elongatus, assembly GCA_015108515.1. Taxonomy (NCBI): domain Eukaryota; kingdom Metazoa; phylum Chordata; class Actinopteri; order Cichliformes; family Cichlidae; genus Hemichromis; species Hemichromis elongatus. Next base: position 14,765 of record VUQR01032927.1, read on the forward strand.
GCTCATCTTTAACACTTTATTTTCAGAATATTGAGTATTAAATATTGTATAACAATAATAATAATAATAATAATACTATTAATAATAACCAAAGCGCTTTGGGAGAGGAGTCCTGCTCACAGCAGCCCCCCTGAACTCCTCTGCTTTTGTCTTGGAACATACACATTCTGTACCCCTGTAGCCCCCCTCCTTGTCCAGCTTCGGGGATGTCTCCTCCTGGAGCTGTTTACACTTTCACTCTCACTCGGCCCAGCTGCCCCCTCTATTCCTTTGTCTGCAAAAGAACATCATGGTACAGCACAACATATATATGACCTCTGTACTATAATACTGTGATTACTGCTTCACTACATTAATGATACTACTAATTAAACAAAGCATAACTT
>VUQR01032928.1:0-16145 GCA_015108515.1 Hemichromis elongatus
ATAATTCCATCCATCCATCCATTCGCTTTTGTCTACATCCTTTTCAGAGTCGCGGGGGGTGCTGGAGCCTATCCCAGCTGTCATAGGGCGAGAGGCGGGGTACGCCCTGGACAGGTCGCCAGTCTGTCGCAGGGCCAACACACAGGGACAAACAACCATTCGCACTCACATTCACTCCCACACTCACACCTATGGGCAATTTGGATTTTTCAATTAACCTATCCCCACAAAGTGCATGTCTTTGGACTGTGGGAGGAAGCCGGAGTACCCGGAGAGAACCCACGCAAACACGGGGAGAACATGCAAACTCCACACAGAAAGACCCCGGCCTGATGGTGGAATTGAACTCAGGACCTTCTCGCTGTGCGGCAGCAGTGCTAGCCACCGTTTTTGTCTACATTATATTGAAATGTTTCGCTACTGCAAACATTTTCAAGGTACTTATTATTTTTAATATTTTAACAGATACTCTGAACCGTAACTGTCGTAAACTGCTTCGAGAGGAAGTAGCGGCCTTTCGCACATGCGTGGTACGGATCGGGTTTCCGGTACGGATCGGGTAGTGACAATCCACCTTAGAGGTAAAATGTAACCAAATGTATCTCTCCAAGGCTAATTACGGAACCGCAAGGTGTAACTTTTAGGATCTCTGTAAGCAGTTAAAAGTACATATTTGCACCACTTCTATTTGATTTCATGTGCAGTATAAAGAGGCAATGAATTTGCTCAGATTTCAAGATTTGATCGCTTAAGCAAAATATAAGGCATTTAATACACACTGACAGATTTTATTTTGCATCTGTCAATATGAGACGGCACTAAGGTCAGTGAGTAAGGATCTTTGTTAGTACTACTAGAAAAATGTGCCAGTCCATTTCCAACATGAATAAAAATGTATCCATACAGTAAATAGGCAATATATAACATAAATGCATACCCAATTTTGCACCTTTTTTGCACCAACACAGCTCCTTGTTTGTGCTGCAGCTACTCGTGGAGAGGATGTGTGGCTTGTAACAATCAGCAACACTGGCAACACTTGGTCCCGGTGTGCCTGTGCTCCATAAAACACTTTTTAGAGCTAGGTTGCTTGTCTGAAGGGTTTTCTGTGAACAAAGCTCAACACGACCAGGTTTTCTTTCCCATTTCTTTCTTAACAAAACTTGGTGGAGATGATGGGTATGACGATGGTGGTTATTAACGTCCTCTGTGCTCTGTGCGTGCTCACATAAAAGGGGGCATTTCACGGGTCATATGATCCTTCTTCTGCAAAAAAAAGAATATCCCTGAGTGCCGCCAACTTCAATCAGAGGCATTATCAGATGATGATCTATAAACAACATAAATCACATGTGAGCATCTACTGTGCCGCATGCTGTGTGTAGAGCATCATCTGTAAACGGTTACCACTTATCTGTCTTACACGTAAAAAAAGTTAATAAGTGAAAATATTAATGATGTTAAAACGCAAACATCTTTTTTGCGGTTCATTTTTAAAAAATAAATGGTTACAGAAAAACGCAGGAATAAGTTGTTGCTTTAAGTATTACTGGCACTGACAAAAATCTTCAAGCACAGAAGACGCAGCATAAACTGCATGTAAAGAACCGCCCTTAGGCAGAGTGTTGTATTATTAAAAGGAATGTTTGCCAGTTAGGGAGTATATGGGATTTATTAAAGTTTGCTGGATGTGAGAACTGGAGATTATAGAGAGAAACCTCTGCAAGAGTCCTGGCTAGATTATGGATTAGTGAAGGCGTTACAGAAACACGTCTGTTCCTCAGACGAGCTTACTTCCCCTCTTATTTATATATCTCTTTCCTCATTTGCATTCTCTCTCTTGCTGCTATAAATTCCTGGTTTCTGGTTACTCTTTACTACTATTTTCTTCTCTTCTGATCTGAAAAAGACACTGAGCTGTGATCATGTTCAGCTGACTCATACCTCCAGGTTTTACTCACACCAGCAGCGCAGGCAGATGCTTGGTTTCTGTGTTCATGTGCGTACCACTTAATTCAATAAAAGCACTACGTATGTGCTTGAGTTAGTACAGTTGCTTTCCTCATTGATCCACAACAAAGTCGGTGAACATAAGGCTACTGCTGCTCTGATTTGGATTTACTTGCTAACAGTTGGGTGGGTAATCTCCCCGCCTGCGCTAATATACAGTATCTCCTGAAACACAGAAGCTAACACTTGGTTACATAAATACGACTACTGAGTGGACTCGTTGCTGTATTAATGCACCTTTGGAGCTTCACTTACAGCACCAATCAGGACAAATTACACATGCCAGCCCTAAGGACATTTTTGTGAAAAATATTGGCTGCTACCCTCCAGTGTGATAATTGTCTTCAAGGCGTTTGAGGTCAAGATTTGTTGAATTACAGTGTAATATACTATAACAACCATGAAGTACCCTTACCAAGGAACAGCTAAGTAAAACTTATTTCCCGTGAGTTGCTGCAGATCTGTGTGGAAACAGCTTGTATAAGCCTGTGGGTGTGGCGAGCATCTCCTGGATAAGATGCTAAGGAAGAGCAAACATGCCCAGGAAAGTGTCCCAGATTAACAGATAATAAGATCAGTCCTAGTCTTAAGGCATAGAAATATAAACAGAGAAGTTATGAGAAAAAGAAATAAAATGCAGTGAAAAATGACATTTTTTTGATGTATTATCTAAATTTGCCAAAAGGAAGATGGCTGCTAAGTAGCAAGACTGGCTCCTAGAAACAGTTTGGACCTGGTACCTGTGTTTTATGTCACCTACAAACTAATAGTTTGTTTACTCTGATCCGAATCAGTTTAACTTTTTTCTAGCTTATCCCATCATTTAGTTTAAAAAAATTAATGCTAAGAAAACCAAAATACGTCACTACAAACTACGTGAGAATGTTGAGTCTGCTCACTGGTCAGATGTGTGTGGAGTGGGAGCAACAAAAATAAACACAGTAATAAGGTGGAGGACTAGCCCGTACAGATATATAGCACCTTGCCGCATCCCAATCAAAGCATGCAAAGCTACAGGACGTTTTTTAGCTTAAACTTGTAACGTACACATGATAATTGGTTCAGATCGATGCCGGATCACATTCACTTCCTTAAAAAAACTGCTCTAGAGTTTATTTGGAGCCGCACCAAAATCATCCCCTCCAAAAGGCCCCGGTGAATTTGTTTTGGTCCACGCCTGAATTTGATTCAAACGAACTAAACCCCGTAGGTGTGAAAACACCCCGAAACGCACCTGTCACTGTGCTAAACACACATTCCTCAAGGCTTTCCTGTGGTGCCTCACCTCCATTCCAGGACCCGTTGTGGGGTAATACTGTTACGGTGGCGTCGTGGTCATGGCTGTCCAGCGATGTGGTTCCATCAGCATCTGTAACCTCAGGCTCCTGCATGCTGTCCTCCTCCACAATGTGTAGCTTGTCCTCATCATCTGAGTCTGAGCTGGCCTCCAAGCCATTGTTGAAGTTTGTCACTGCAGGAAAAAAACAAACAAACAAAAAAAAAACAGTGTTTTGAAATGATCTAACCACTTGATAACCACATAAACAACTTGTTCTCAACCCCAGCACTGAAAAGCCAGCACCCTGTTGCTGTAATCAGTGTTTGATTCACATGTGGTGAGCAGAATAAAGGCAATTAACTTCAGTGTGATTAGCATCTGAGCTGCATGGGGAAAAAAAGCTTCTATGTGCCCCCTTAATGTCTCCCATTCGTACCTTTTACATCATAGAATAAACTTCTTGAATTCAACTTATGCTTCTAGTCTGTGTGTAACAAAACAGAAAGTAGAAATGTATGTGTTGCAAAAATGCATAACAGACCATGCTGACATTAAACCACCAACTTCATTTTTGCTGTGATCTTGTATATACATAACCCAGCTAACAGGAAACACGTGGATCCCTGATATGAAACCTTCACTCTGCCTCTGAAGAATACGCTGTATTCTCACGTCTGGTCACTTTTTTTTTTAGTATTTATTGGTTTAGACACACATGCAGGAAACAGTCTGAGGCAGAATCAAACCCAGGCCCCTGTAGCCTCTCAGCCTCAGTCTATGTGGGTCACCTGCTCAACCAGGTAAGCTATAGCAACACCCGACTCTTTAGATTTTCCAGGAAAGCACTTACTGTAATATTTTGACCTTCAAGTTAAGCCTGTAAAATCTGTAAAACTGATTCATAAGTGAAGTGATATTGTGTGTGTGTGTGTGTGTGGCCTTATACTGCTAACATAAACACAATAAACTGTCACTGCCCACTGCATACAGACAAACCATCATTTTGAACATGTTTTTATTAAATGTGACAAAACAAATGTATTATAATACATTTATACATTTATTATAAAATATAATTTGTCAGTACAAATTGAAATGTATTTTATTTGAGATACAAAATGTAATGTTTAATAAGAATGAGCCACGCACATAATTATGTGAGTGGACAGAAAATTTCTCAATTTTTTTCCTGAATAAATATTAAATAAATCTGTCGTAATTTTAGCAAAAATCGCTGTTTTAGAATCTTTGTTCTCTCTGCGAACATTGCAAAAACTTGTTTTTAAAGACTTTATCGTCACATCTTAATTTGTAAATCTGATCCTAAAAGTCGTTGCTGCCCTAAACCCTGCGTCAACAATAATACACTATTGACTTTATGCACGTGCAATTTTCGCCTCCACATACAAGGAGAAGATATTAAAAAAGGACAAATGGCAGCCGAGGGTAAAAATAATCACTTGTTTACCAGCCTCTGAAAGCAAATCTATTTCACACTGCGCTGCAGTCGGTGAGTTTGTCTGTAGGATACGACTTCTTAATGGAAGCTCGGCGTGAAAAATGGACCAACTGGACCGATCTGAATGAACTTAAGAGCGAGAAGCTTTAGCACAAAGCTGTAGATGATCGAGACACGGAGGCATACAAGTAAGTGATGATGAGCAAAATATGCTGCGGTGGCTTTTTAACTGTCAGCATGAAAACACAAACGAGCGTGAGTGAGCGCAAAAGACTACGTATATAAGTGAATAAAACTGCGTGTAAGTGTGCGCGCTCCGCAGGGAGGCTGTACGTCTCTGCAGAGGCGCTGAAGACGCCTAATGAGGAGAAAAGCTCGGGCTGTTTGTTCACAGGTGACAGGTGCACACACACACACACACATAAAAAAAAATGCACACACGTCTTCAACCACAAGCCAAGCTCTGTCTGTATAGTTGAGGTTGTGCCGTTACCTCATACCTCTTTGCATGCAAAGAGGTGCACACCAGATCACACACACCTACTGAAACCCACCTACATTTAGCCTATGACACCTACTGAGCTCACGCACTTTATTTAAACACACACAGACTCCAACACCGCCCCTCAAGAAGTGAGGTGGTGATTTCTGGAGACAATTCAGTCACTGCTCCAGGCAGACGAGCAGAGCTGTGAATGCAAAGACCTGTCTGTGTGTTTATGGTGTGAGGTCGATGCGTGTCTGGATCGATGGAGGAGGCTGGTCGGTCATAAAAAGGAGGGGAAAAAAAAACATTTGCAGGAGCTTCAGTTTATGATGCAACACCAACCAGATGATGGACATACGAGTATTCAAAAAATTTTAATGGTTGGTGTTAGAAATGCTTAAATGTGTTTAAGTTAAAGAGCAAAACAGGAACGATTTTCACATGACATCATGTATCTGAGATGAGCAGAGCCAAAATAATCATCATATCCTGTCAGTACACTGTGATGAAGCTTGTGACCTCAGCTGTATTAGTAGATATGTCTTTAAATCTTTTACCATCTGATCAATAGTCTAAACCCAAACAGAGTCAGTAAAACCAGCAAACACCCATTTTTTTGGGCCAACATGCAAGCTGGAGCCGTGTATATGTACATGGATTTGTTTCTTTGTTCAAAAAACATGATGATCCAATGATCTGCTGTGAGCAAACACTCCAACAGCAGGGAGAAAAAAAAAGCTCCTTTTAAACGAGGCTCGGGGAGGGCGGCCACCTGTGGCGACAGGTGATTCTGTGGGAAGCGGCTTCTGGATAATGAAAGCATCAAAGTGCGAAAGTGATCACAGTTTAAATTCATTGAAGCTGTTTATAAATAAACTGCAGTGCCCATTTCCTGTGTTAGATTTATCACTGAGTGCATGAATGTGGCTCAGTGATGTTTTTTTTTTAGTTTTTGGGTGGTCAGTTAAGCTGTGTGTCTCTATTGTGTTGCAACTGGGCAAAATAGTCCCACTTCATCACCTTGAGTTCATCGTGAGTTAGTTGTAGCACTTCACATCCCATTGCCAAGCGTCTTAACAGTATATAAAACATGGCCAACCAATGGTTAAGGTCTTCTGACAAGATGGTGGGGTGAAAAATGAAATAAAAGACCAAAGAAATATAAAATAAAATATATATTTTATTTACAGTGGACATGAGGGTATATTATTTGTGAGATGACTCAATTAAAATGCTCCAAAAGGCCCCAGCAGCACAAACACACTTGTAATTTTAAGCCTGACCACTATCAAAATAATTCAGCTCAATTTAATTGTATTTATAATAGCGCCAAATCACAACAATTGCCTCAATACAGAAAAAAAAGCGAAAACTCCAACAATCAGATCATCCCCCCTTTGAAAAAGCGCTATAGCAACAGTGGGAAGGAAAAACTTGTAGCTCTCTGCTACAAACGAATGAGATTACATCCCACCACGCAGTGGTGAACCAGCCTCTAGTGGCCGCTTCAGAAACTGCAGTTTTTTTGCATTTGCACGCAGGTCTCGCTCTTTGGTGCTAAAATCAGTGTTTTTAAAGGTCGTCCAAGTTAAACAGATAAAACTGTTACCAAATTTATTTATAATCAAATTACTGATTAAAAAAAGTTGGTTTAGCTACTTGCCGTCTTTCTACTGCTGCTCAATCTTATACAAAGAATGCCCTTTTCCTTACCTTAAACTCAGCTGCTTTAAACACATTATTGTCATTTAATCTAATCCGAGCATCAAAATATGATTAGTCTTGTACAGTGTGACCAAAAACCTTAATGGTATTTTGGGTGAACCACTGTGGTTTGGCTAGATGCAGATTAATAATATGTTTAAGTACCACACCGCAGACAGTCAGCGTAAACACGCCACCACCAAGTTCCTACATAAAAAGTCAACAAACTGTTTCTCTCTTCATTTAAACAAAAAGTCACATTATGAACCAGAGAGGCTTGTGACAGTTCCGATAATAGAAAGTCTTCTTCTTTCCTACACACCGGAGGCTGCTTGTTGCAAAACGGTTAGGAATCCTTAACAGAACTAGCTGGAGGGAAGCGCGAGCAGCTGAGCCCCTGATAAAACTGCTTAAGCATCACACATAAATTCTTTTTCCTTGGATTTTAGTCAGCGTGCTGCATTTACTTGAATTAATCTTGGGAGCACAATACTGAAGGTGACAAATCATAAGCATTAGCAGATGAAAATGCAGTTTCCTAAACTGCGTTCTTAAATCTAAGTGTGTACTTTGTCTCTGGTGTCTAGTTAGCACGCTAACTCAGGTGCTGAGCACTGCTGGCTCACAGCAAGAGGGCCCTCGGTTAAAACCCACACAGAGATCCTTCTGTGTGGACTTTCCTCTCATCGTGTGTTTTTGTCAGGAAATTAGATTTCTCCCACTACTACAAAAACATGCTAATGCTGCCTGTCTAAATTTTGAACAATCTTTTAGATTTCCTAGTTGAGAATGACATTTGTTAGTGTGTTAGTGATTAAACCAGATGCAACAAATATTTTAAATTAACTCAACATCAATTACTGTAACTGAATGATTAACTGAAAGTAAATGAATCTGTAATCCTACAGTAAAGACTGCCACGAGTTTTAAATATTCAGAGTCATTTAATAACAACAAAATTTAATATTTTAAGCAACGATTTCTTCTCTTAAACTATGAATATTTTTAATTTACAGGCACCTCTGGGAGAATGTAATTTATTATTACTGCCAGAAGGGGAGCACTTGTGTTTGTTTAATGGTGCCTGGGAAACAGTTACCATTAAACAACAGAAATAGAAGAAGGATGCAAATGAATGTAAATGAGATCCAGTGCACACTCTGTCAGGGAAAGCTACACTGTCACAAGTCTGCAACACTGTTCGCAGTCAAGTGAGAGCGTTTGGGGTGGGAGGTGATCAAATACAATCCAGCTGACAGTAAAGTCGAGCAGTTCTCGGTGCACATCTTTGTTATGGAGAGGAGCCGACGTTCATTTAACTGTACCGATAAAAGTTAAAAAAAAACAAAAAAACAGACGTGTCTCATATCATGAAATCAAGATACACTTTTCCTGTTTGCCCAAATAATTTGGGGTACTTACCAAGACGAAACGATAACACAACAAACTATAAAGGAGGTACCACTCTGCTCTGAGAAAGCTGAACTCTGGACTCTTAAATCTGACTTCCCCTCTTTTACCGTGGGATTTGATTACAAACTCATCTGTTAGGCAGATATAAGCATGATGTGTCTGGTTAAATATGATTAGGTTTAAGGATTTCTGATCCGAGACGTTTACGTCCTTATGCAATTTTTAAAGACAGAACTGACTTTCACTGTGGTCCAGCTGTTGCTCTGAAGACACCTTAATAAAAACCTAGAACCAAACAGCATTTGAGAGGAGCACGCCCTGAATACAAATGATCCCGACACTCATCACTCTTGCAGACCCTGTTCGTCCTCTGCTGTATTTTACATAGGTTTGTTACAACATCAACAGACAGGGGGAAGCACTGAGCAGAGCAGGACGGACAAAAACATAATAGGTAAGCCAGAGAGGGTTATTGTGTAGGAGAAAGAGAGACACACAGAGACCTGTCCACATCATCATGACAATGCGTCAAGTGAACTGTTAATCCCCCATCTGGAGCTCTGTGAAGAGGAGAGGCCGGCTAAGAGAGGAAGAGAAAAGTCTAGACAAAAGCATTCCTCCCTTCCTGCCATCCATCTCTCTGATTAAATCGGTTTCATAACAGGCTCCTTCATTACTACTCCAAACTAAGTCTAAAAACTAGCACAAAAATACATGGGTTTTTTTTCCTGCGGAGAGATTTCACAGGTCTTTCCTCCCCACTGCTGTCAGACTCACAACAAAGACTGCAGCTAATCAAACACTAAAACCCATATCACACACATGTGCAATAAGTCTGCTATAAGTGCAATACTTTTTCTTGTATATTCCTCAGTTGTATATAGCACTTGTATGTGTATTCTATTTTATTCTATTGTATATAGTATTTTATTTTTATTCTATTCCATTCTGTACAATATCTTATTCTTTCTATTGCTGTAACGTAACAAATTTCCCACCTGCGGGACTAATAAAGGTCATCTTATCTTATCTTATCTTATCTTGTGATTGAAATCATTTTTCTTTATCAAACTCAATAAACTCTTTGCAGAAACCACACAATTTATTTAAAATATCAACTTTATGTACCATGTATAAATAGTTTATAATACTGCAGGGAGAAAATGCAAGGTTTTCATCCTTTCTCACCTCATTCAAACACATTTTCTGTTGTAAGATTCATATGAAATAGGTTAAGAGCCATGTAATGATATTATTGCCTGTATTCAATAACAGCAAGGACAGCATAGCACCACTGAATGAAAAGACCTGCTTTAATTTCAACAGTACTCTGCTGGCTGCTGGCACAGTGAAGTTACACACAAAGATGTGGAAGCAACAAGTCACAGGTTGGAATTTATAATATCCTGTTTGCATTTTTAAATTATTTATCCATTTATCATGTAATGAGGTATTCTCACAGAAATAAAAATAAACCTTTGAAATAAGAATCTAACAAAAAGGCTGCAGATAGTTAAAAAAAAATCACTAAATAATAGACTTAAAGAACAAACAGCAGCTCTAAAAAAAATCTGCTCTATAAATACACAATTTCCTTTACTGTCACCCCTGCAGCTACTGCCCTTTATACAAAGCCTTCTATTTATCTTTCAGCAACTGAAAAAAATAGAAAATGAAAAATTTCTCCCAACACTTGCTTTACAAAAATCATCTGTAAAGCAAAAAAAAACATCAACAGTTCACTGAGTGATCAGCAAGGCAACCGATTTCCTCAGTTTTAGCATGAGGCAGCCAAACCCGCATCGAGACACGTGACCATGGAGAGGAAATCATGCTGGCCCGACGCACCACAACATAACCCGAAGTGGACCACATGGCCTGGTATTTGGGTTAAAGGTCTGCTGCTGTGCAGCGAGAGAAAGGGGGGAGGGAGAGCAAAAGCTAGAAATAGACTACTATCAGTCTACATATGTGATTTATCAGTACTATACAGGCATGTTCATGTATGTGAGCCTGTTCTAACTAAATTGACATATTTAACAAGTCCTCTAATTAAATGATCCTTCCTGAAATAACTCTTGTAAGGACTTCTGATATGCTAAATAGGGTCATTTCCACTGTAAATGTACAATCATGCCTGACTCATGTCTGAAACTAATCTTCAGTTTCAGTTTCACTCAATCTATTTGCATTTTGACTCTCGGTTTGGCTGGTATAAGTTTGACTCCTAAATTAGGATTAGGAAAAAATTTACCCGAGTTCTACTGTAGCTGGAAATCCCTCCCTGTTAAACAACTATAAGAAATTCCCATTTTCTAGGTTACTAAAGTCTAAAGGTGAGGACATCAGAGCCCATTGTACTTGCACATATCCACACAGACACTGGAGGTCGATTAATGCTAAAACTAAATTGGAGGTTCTAATAAACGCTAGCTCAATTGACCTGTGAGGTCATTTGTTTAGCAGGAGGCTACTCGTACATACTACAATTCATTCTGAGGGGACATGAATGTGTGTAAAAAGCTTTGATCAGTTTTACTAAAACCACACACATCAACATGGTGACACTAGAGGATCATTTCTGCAGATTGCCGAGGGTTTCCAGACATCGTATCTTGATTAGTTTAAACGGTCACTGCAGTCCACAAGATCGCAGACCCCAAAACATTTGGGTCTCCTTAGCTAAACAAATTAATCAATGTGTCTTGGCATATATTTAAGTTGAATACTAAAAGACAAATATTACTCATTACTGTCAACACATGACTAAAGACTTGATGATTACCTCTCCAGCTGAGCAAGTACTACTGGGGATGAATGGAAAAAAAATCACTTTTGAAAGAAGTCCCAACTAAAGAAAGATGTGAGCAAAACATCACACTGTGACAAAACCGCAGCTAGTTTGCTTGGTGGGTGTGTGTGTGTGTGTATTGACCCAGTGCAGCTGTGCAGCATGGGATCTCTGCCAAACCCCTAACAGACAATTACCCCACTGTGGGTGTGTGTGTGTGCGTGTGTGCGAGACAGCCAAAGAGGAGTGTACATCACTAAAGCTGCCTGTCTGCTACTAGATGTGACCAGACTTTAACATGGTGAGCAGCTGCAAAGAGAGGCGGCCCACTTAAAGGTGCAGTCACCCATTTTCTTTCCTTTGTAGTAGACAACGAGATTATTTGAGAGACAATCTATATTTAAACGCTAAATGAGGATGACATCTATATAAGGTAATCATTTAAAATTATTTTCCAATAAATGCTCAGGGTTCATAGTCTATAAGATCCAGTGGTGTGTGTTGAAAAGCTGCAACATGCAGCTGGCATGCCTAGCACCTAGCATGCACACCTATCTTGTCATCTCTAGTATTTTATCTCTACAGCAATGCTAGTCATTCATAATGAGAAGCCAAACAGCATCCTCCAGCTCACCGCAACAAAAAAGAAACAGCCCTTGTTGCACTATTCAGCAGTTGTGGTTCATAATTACTTACCGAATTAAATTCTTAAGGCAGCAACAAATTAGAAAATGCAATGATGAAAATTGGGTAAAAAAACAAAACCATCGCCCGACCCCTACTATAAAAGATAAGACAGCATAACAGATGGACGTAGCTATCGTGACATCATCCACTGGTTTCTGAAATGCTGTCCTGAAGCCTCGAGACGAGCGATTCTGCCGCCACCATCCTGGCTGCAAAAAGAACGGATATGACAATAAGCTGCAGGTGTGACAGTGAAGAGTTTTTAGCCAATGAGAGCTTAATTTTTTTTTTATTCAAAGCTGTTGTCCCATAGACGTCTATAAGACTCCAAGTCTTTTTACAACCACAGATATTTCTGTATAATATATTTTATATACATATATATAGAGCCACCATCTGGTGGCCGTGCAGCATATACTTGACTTTTGTGACAACAAAGCTACATCTATCTCTTAAGCAATCCAAGAACAAAATAATCAATACACTTACAAAATCACTGACTACTTTGTTTCTACAAATCCTGGTATTTGAACAGCTGGTTTGCTCAGACTACAGTCTTCTGGCATGGTTACACCTAACTTCCAAGATGCATGAAGAGGAACATAAAATCTAAACAGACTGAAGCTCCAGCAACACTTGTAGCATAAGGAACGACTTTATTACTTGACCAAGCAGTAAAAGTTGCCATTTTTGGACTGCTGGTAGAATAAACCAAGCTAAGCTTTGGGCTAAATGCCAATATTTCACTTTAATTTGATACAATTTATAGCCATAACATTTCAGCAATGAAATTTACAGCAAAGGAAAAACTGAAAAGAAGAAAAAAACTTGTATCATTTAGAAGGTACCATTTCTATAAATCCAATCAACTCTTGCTGCAGAGAGGTTGTTATTCTCCAGACTTTGTTTACTGAAGAGAAAGAACATGTTTGAAGCGATCTGGTTGTTAGCATGCTGCAGGCTTATAAGGGCTTTCCAGGTTACAAAGTGGTTATAGCAGAGTCAAAACAGTCATCACTTTATGACTGGAAGTAGTTAACTATGTAGCGCTGAGTCATATTCCTGAGGTTTCTGTTAAAGACGGGCATCATGAGGTAAGACTGTGGCTGCGTCATTGACACAGACAGATGGAGGTGAGGCGTGGTCGCTTATTTCCCTGGCACACGACGACGAGTTTCCGTGCCCACCTTGCTTTAACACAGCAGACAACTTCTGGACAAGCATGCGCTGTACGACTCTAAACGCAGCAGCTCCACACACATACTCAGGAAAGCCCCTCTGGCTCCAGCCAGCAATGTAAGTCACAAGCCAGGGACTCTCCCACCCTCCTTCCCCTAAAAGAGAGAGCGCATCTGCCACGTGTATGTTCGTATATGTGTGTTTATTACTGTGACAGAGAGCGAGGGAGGCAACCTTTATGGGCTTGGACTTGATTAATAACCATCCAGTGAATCTCTATAAGTCATTGAGGGCTAACCTGCCTTGAGAACTGTGCATGAGAACGTCAATGTGTGTGTCCACAGAGTAATCAGGACTCTCCAGCTGCTTCCTGCACAGCCCAGGTGCTCAATCAGACCTTTTTCTCCTTCTTTGAAGGGTTGGCCCCTCAGTAGGCATAAAGTAAAGAAAAGCTGCATGACCTCTGTATTGGGCACAAGGCCTACAGCTTACACAGAGTGAACAGCCTGCGACTTTAAATGGGATATAGGCTGAGCTCGTATTTAGAAGGCTTGACTAGTTTTGGTAAACGGCTCATTTCTGACACTGTGTCCTAAATCTAATTTCAGATTGACCCAAACAAAACATTACCTTCCCTTAACAAATCCATAAAATGACATTTGCATGATTCTTAATTCTCAATTTATCACTTACTATTGTATAAACTACTGCATGTCTAGTACCTGTGCTTTACGTCTTTATTATAAACTTGCGGTTCTCCAACTTTTTCTAGCATTTCAGAAGACAAAACAGTTCACAGTGTGACTCGATCTCAAGTGGGTTTGACCAATAAAGCTACTGTGTAACCTACAAGAAAAACACTTCTACATGTTCCAATTTTATGTGCATAAAATTTCTTCAGAGAACAAAACAGATGACGTCTAGCCTCAAATTTGAAAATTAAATCAGTCTTCTGCTGCTGCAAAAGCTTTTAATGAAGAAACCCATGAACCCCTCTCTTATTTTGGTGTGGTATGGCAGATTATTGGTTATGTCTTTGTTAGATTCAAGTTGCACCATCACAGTTATGCTTTATTATGCTTTATGGTAACAAATCTCCAAAATAATGCCCTCCTTCTATGCCCAATCCACAAACCATCCAGTAGTAGTAGTAGTAGCCTGTGTGAACACCTTAGAGGGTTGGTTCTGGCCAGCATAGGGGCGTGCGACACCCCAACTTAAAAGTAGGTGATTGAAAATGCTAGCATCTTCTCAGCACCCTTTATGTAGTAATGCTAAGGTCTTACAATATAACAGAAAAAAACTACGGTTCAGGTTGAGCGTTCTGTTGGCAAAAGCTGCGCTTAACTTCATACAAAGTGCAGTAAATGGAAAACAGCGAAATCAAATCAATATTTCATGTGACCCCGCTTCACCTTGGAAATAGCACTAGCTCTCTCTAGTACACTTTTTTCAAGATATCTGACCAGTAGCGAGAGAAATCTATCTGCAACAGTACAAATCAAACCATGTTTAAACTGGTATGTAACATATATAAGCAAAACTTCTAAAGTATTTAATGTTGGACACAACATCTGGCCACAGACCAAAACAACTTAATGAATGCATAAAAAAGGAAAGTACCAGATTTTTTTTTATCTATTATTTACCATGGCAGGTTACTGAAAATGTTCAGAGAGTGAGAGAGTGACTACCTAATCTACCTCTTCAGGTCTTTCTGAGTGAGAGAATCATCACGAATCTAGGTTAGTCCCACTGAGATCAAGGATCCTCTTTACAAGGTAGACCTTTTAGCACAGCGCTGTGAGTGTGAAGTGCGAGCGATTGATTTTAAAAGTTCCATTGCACTCTGGAGGCAAAAGGAAAATCTATGAGAAATTCCCATTTCACTGTCACAGCAGAGGTCTAAAGCATTTAGAAATGCTTTGGTTGCATGGCTATGAGATTCTGTTTAAGAAGGTTTGAGGGAAATAAGGATACGTAAGGAGATTTAATCCACGAAGAAACCCTGGTATGAGATGTCCCTTTAACTCAGCGGTCCCCAACCTTTATTGCGCCGCGGACCGGTTTATGTCCGACAATATTTTCACGAACCGGCCTTTAAGGTGTCGCGGATAAATACCGGTCAGTATCGGTCCCTGGCCCGGGGGTTGGGGATTGCTGCTTTAACTGTTAAATTAGTAGTATACGAATAAAATTCAAATATTTTGCGACCAATAAAAAAACTTAAAAATAATCCAGTGTTGCAAAAACACTGAGTAGTGTATTTTAAGCTGCATAGTCTGTAGTCAACGGTCAACATTACTTAATGTGTCCAACCAGAAAAGTTTCTCATTATCACTGTGATCCATTAAGCTCCTGTCAAAACTAATTCTATGTACCTGAGTATAGAGCTCCCAGCCCATAATTCAAATGGAAATGAAAAGTGTAATAAATCATATCCAGTAACAGAAGACTAGCAGCGCTGTTATCAGTCAACTGCACCTAACAGCAAACTAGAGGACGGAGCTAAAAAAACCAATGTCATATCAGAAAAGCTTTAAAAAAAAGTCAAGTACTCAAGCAAAATCAAATTTTAACATTCACATTAATCATACAAGAGGTACAAACTGACAAGAGAGATAAATTCCCAAATAACAAGTTTAGCCATAACAAATGATTCATAACTCTAATCGAAACTGTGTTAGCATTTTTCAGAGTGCATTTTTAATATTTGGCATTTAGAAAACGTGCACGCTCTTCATAAAGAAGACGCACGCCGAGCTCGAGTGACTCTTACACAGAGATCTCGTAATCTTCCGAGATGATGTTGGGCTGGCTTATGTGGTGCAAACCATGGGTGATGTCATTTCCCCGTGAAGCTACCGTTTATTGTAAAGTATATCTCACTGGTGACTGATGAAAGCAACGCATCATAATTTAAATAATGCAAAGGAGGACTTTAGAAGTTAAGAAACTTGTTAATACATTTGTGTAAAAAAAAATCTTTACCGGTACATATTTTTGTTGTTGTTAAACACAGTTGCATATTTAGGAGGGTGGGAAGTGAGATAAATTAAACTGGTGACTCAGTTTTTGGTTAGTCCTCACACTAAGAAGGCCGTGGGTTTTTTTTTTTTTTTTTTTTGGGAGCCCC
>VUQR01032930.1:0-28972 GCA_015108515.1 Hemichromis elongatus
ACCAGGAGCGCGTGGAGACTCGCTTCCACCAAGGCGACACACGGAGTATGTGGCACGGACTACGCACCATTACGGACTACAAAGCCAGGGACACTGCGCCGATGAACGCCGACTCTGCATTCACCAACGAGCTGAACCAGTTCTACGCCCGTTTCGAGGTTAGCCAGGCGGCTAATGCTAACTACCGCCCGACAACCGAGGACGGTGACGTCATCAGCGGGAGACCTGTGATCAGCATTGCGGAGCACGACGTCCGAGCGGCACTGAGGAGAGTGAACACAAGGAAAGCGGCGGGGCCAGACGGCATCACCGGCCGTCTGCTGCGCTGCTGTGCTGACCAGCTAGCAGGTGTGTTCACTTCCATCTTCAACGAGTCCCTGGCGAAGTCTGTGGTCCCCACATGCTTCAAAAGATCAGTCATCATCCCTGTAGCCAAGAACAAAAGCCCTCATCCCTGAACGACTACCGGCCAGTTGCACTGACCTCAGTAGTTATGAAGGTGTTCGAGAGGCTGCTGAAGGACATCATCTCCTCCTCCATCCCAGTCACTATAGATCCGCTCCAATTCGCCTACCGACCCAACAGATCCACAGAGGATGCCATCGCCCATGTCCTGCACACCACCCTTAGCCACGTGGACAAGAAACCGGGTAACTATGTGAGACTGCTGTTTGTTGACTACAGCTCAGCATTTAACACAATAGTGCCCAGCAGACTGTTCACAAAGCTGAGGGATCTAGGACTCAACAGTCGTCTGTGTGCATGGGTGTTGGACTTCCTTACTGGCAGAACTCAGGTGGTGACGGTTGGTAGATGCGTCTCTAATAGCATCACCATGAACACAGGAGCACCACAGGGCTGTGTCCTCTCACCACTGCTCTACTCCCTCTACACTTCAGACTGTGTGGCCACCCACGGCTCCACGGTGTTGTACCTGTATAACCTGCACGTGACAAATAAAGAATCTTGAATCTTGAATCTTATAAATAACCTTTCTCACTGTATGATGATGGACAATTTGATGGGTATTCGGATTGTTTGGAAATCGCTTTATACCCCTTTTCAGATTGATGGGCAACAACAATTTCTATTTTAATGTGAGTGTGTTCACACTCAGCTGAATGCTTCAGATCAGCAAACTGCCAAAACTCCTTTTATAGAAGTGCCTGCTGATGATCTGTTAATGAAGTTGCGTTTTATTAGCAGCACCTGGCTGCTGCCCTTTGATTCCTATGGAAGCAGTTAGGGTGTGTTTTGGCTTAGCATTTGTTAAATAAATAATGAAGTGGTGTAATATTTCATGTATTGTTGTTCACCTAACTTTGTATTTCACTGATTTTAAGACCTGTTAAGGATCAGACCATTTCTATTGTATTGTAATTCATAAATTATTTGAGTTTGAAAAGGATATTTTTTTCTTTTTATGTGACTGTATGTTTAAAAAAATCTATACTGATCACTTAATCGAATGTAATTTAAGTCTGAAGGGGAACTCGGGTCCCTCTCCTTTTCTTGGCTCTATTTTAGGCTTCAGGTAATCTAGCCAATGACATGGGTATTAAGCTTTTGAAGACGGGATCAGGTGAGTAGCTTAAAGAGGAAGTAGTGGTCTCAGTGGCCTGTTGGGTTAGGAAGAGGGCTTTTTACCCAAGAGAGTCCGGTCTGAATCTATAGACTGTATCAAAAACATAGTGTACAGTTTCAAAAAACTGGGAAGGCCTAATTGCTCAACTGAAGGTTTCGCAAACCAGTGGAAGATGTCCCAGTGGCTACAACTGTTTTTTATATAAAGGAGTGGAAAGGTTTTGCTTCAGGTTATGCGGTCTGATGGGAGATGCAGAGAACAGAGACGAGAAAACAAGAGAAAGGCTGTTTGCTTTGAATTTCTTGCTGTTTTTATGCTATTTCTAAATTTTCATTTTTCCTACTTTGAGCCTTTATGTGAGATATGCAAAATATATGTATGTTCTCTCTCTCTGTGTCTTTTATCCAAGGTTTCTTGTTGGTAAACTTTTGGACATCAGTAAAGAGTTTCAGCCCTTTCTCCCTCCTGGTGGCCGGATTCTGGAAATCCAAACCCCTGAAGTGGTTACCAGTGTAAAGAAAGCTGTGCAGACTGTAGGCTACACAGAGGGGGCGCTGTTGGCTCTGGCTGTCATTATCATTATATGCTGTGTACCCGCCATACTAATTGTCATAATCACCTACAAACAGTAAGTACAATTTATATATTCTACAGATGCTTTATGTGATGATCTTGTGTTTAAAGAATAAAGCTGATAATACTTTGCGTAACTCCTATTGTCACAAAGCAAACTGGTCCCACAAATACTTCAATGAGTAGCCAAAGCTATTAATATGGAGCTCATTACTTCCCTTTGTTGGTCAAAAAACATTGAAAATATGTAATATTGGCATGCTGTTGCACTAAGTGTTCCTTCATTATGATCAACCTGAGCGCTGTTGTTTATATTGTCCTCCAAATTGAGCCACAGCTAAAAATGGTCCAAACCAGATGCATCATTAATTTAATGTCTGAATATAATTTTTATATAAACAAAAACATCTGTTTACCTTAGGAAAAACATCAGTGTTTTTTAAAAAAGTGGACCTAAATATATTCAAAGTATTTTTTATTCATTAGGAGCAAATTGTTTTTAGAGCGCAACACAGTTTGGGCAGGAAGGTCAAACGAAGAACCACCTTATCCATGTTGTTATTGCTTTGTATTTGTTTTTTGTTTTTGTAAATGTGCATTAGTCAAGTATGCGTTCTCCTTGTATATTTTTAGAGAATTCATTATTTTTAAAAAAAAAACTTAAAAAGAAGATCTACAAATGATAAACAGTGTCTGAGAAATGTAAAAATCCCCAAAAAGTCCGACACAGGACCTGATAGATCAGTTGGTCCATCATCACCAAAACCTCTTTGGAAATGATCTCAAGGAAGGGAAACAGTGATAAAAAGCACTGTGATTAGTGAAAAGAACTGGACTGAAAAGCAATAATAACAGGTCCTATAGAGAGATTGATCCAAATTTGAGGTTTTTCTTTTGTTATCAGTGTCTAAAGTCAGACTGTAAAACACAGCCGAGGCGCTGTCATGCTCTGTATTTCAGCAAGTGGTATGAGAGAGCTTGTCAAAATTGATTTGCATGAGCTGTATTTTGGTTTGACAATGATCTCAAAAACACTTAGTGCAGCAAAAGCGTACCTGAATAGACAAATCATATAGTGGAGCACTATCAGTCGTGGGTTGGCTTTCCCAGAGCCCAGATCCCAACATTACTGAGGCAGTGTGGGATCATTTTGACAGAACAGCTTCGAGAAGCCTGGAGAACTATTCCTCAAGACTGTTTAAGAAATGACAAGAAAGCTGAATAAGAGAGTTCAGACTGTGCTGAAGAATAAAAGCGGTCTCATCCAATAGTCACTAACAAGCTTGTTAGAATTGTAAAGAAATGATATAACTCAAGATTTTTGCACAGCACTCTATTAAACTAATAGCTCTATTAAAAACACTTGCCACTGTGCACTCTGTAACCGGGTCTACCTGGTAACTGTGGCCTAGGTGTGCCTGTTATAGACGCTGCCTTGTAGTTTAACAAAACACTTGAGAATTTGTTCTTACAAGGACAAGAAAAAGAAAGGAAAGGAAAGCTTAAGAAAATTCAAGCTGAACTGAAGAATACCAGATATTGATTTTCAAGCTTGTTAGAGTTGTACAAACCCTGCTTTTGCCTTATATACTGTATATCTAGGTATTCATATATGGGCACATGTTAAAATAAATGAGTTATTGCAACAGTTTCTTTTTTTTTCTAGCAAAATATCAACAAATGAGGAGTGGCTCAAAGTCTTTTGAAGCTCTTTGTGATGTATTTCTGATGCTGACATTTTCACTTCGAGCACAGTTATGTCAGTGGCTGGAAAATTTGTGCATGAAGCTAAATCATCAGCATAAATGTGGCTCAACAGATTTATAATGCGCGCATTTAGGTGCTCAAAACTAATCAGTATGAACAGAGGATTTGACTTCTAGTGTAGCAAAGATAACAAGCATATAGAAAACTTATCAATTTCTTTCAAGAGCATGTAGGCAGTCAAGCAGAACTGACAGTCGCTTTTTTCCACTGTTTATCATCACCTGGGCCAGTCAGTTCCCCAGACTATTCAGCATGGCAGACTGCCCCCAGAGTGCCAATTCTAATAGTTTGTTTAGCTAACCATAGTGAAAGGCTATTAATTTTATCCATCTCCCAAACACTCGTGAACCATTTCCCACATACACACACACGTCTGAATTAAAGCAGTGCATTTTGGAACGAGACTTTCATTCTGCTGAGAAACGGAGACAAATAACAGACAACAAGAGGGAATATGAAGACAGAGAAAAAAACCCATAAAAGCAATCATCAGCATGATAATCACTAGTATCTTTTGCTAAATTACTTTAATGAAGACCAATTGTCCAACTTTGCTTGTAAATTGCAGTAAGTAAACTTGGCTAACAAGAAGAACTGTGATTAATGGCTCAAATAATAACTAATCTTTCTCTCTCTCATCTTCCGCATCTGTCGCCACCAGATTCAAAGAGTAAGTACCGCTTTTATTTTCCCAAGATAAAATATTAATGTCATGGCTGTCTTAAACACCTTTCACTTTGATTAATCTGTTGACTTTCATTGTACAATAAGATGGATGAGATCAGAAAGAGCTATGAAACGGAGAGGACAGCAGACTATCAAACAAATGGATCCTGAAGAACATGGAGCGTAAATGTCCAGAGCAGATGCTTTTATTAGAGTGTGTGTGTGTGTGTGTTTTCTTTTGTGCGTCAAGTAGTAGTGCATATCAGGATTATGTAGAGTGGATAACAATAGCACTCCCACGTTTTTATTTGAAGCGTGGATATAAAACTTTAAGCAGTTGCAGCATCTGATGTTAGCAAACATTTACTGTTTAATGCTGTGTGATTCACATTACTCAGTCAGTGTACGTATTTTGAGTTTTCACTACTTGCGTCTGCGTGTCTTTTTATGATGCCATGCATTAAAACTTCAGGAGTTTTAGACTTTAACATGTTGCACCTCAACAACAAATAGAGGTTTGTTGTTACTGGATGGAGAAAGTAAACTAGCCTGCTACAAAAAGCAGTTTCAGACTCCAGTATTTCTTTGGATGGCCTTTAGATTTGATGATGGCACGTTTTCGCTGTGGCATTGTTGCAGTAACCTTATTTCCTTCCAGAGTTTGCAATAAGAAGCTACTTACTGCATTAGTTAGGATTTAATAACATAGTGCAAGCTAACAATTATTAATCACTGTAGTAATTATCCAACAGGAGGCTCTTACCTATTTGTCTGTTTTTCCAGGTGGCGATTTTATTGTTTTTAGCCTGGCAGTGCATTATAGGAGTGCTACAGTATCTGTAGTATTATCTGATACAGTGCTACACAACTTTCTTTTCATTTCTCTTTTTTAAGCATTCTATTATGCTGATATTTCCTAATTGCAGGCAAGGCTTATATATTCTTAGACAGATTGCCGCAGGGAAAATCTTAAGGGATCACCGGTGTGACGACGGTGCATCCTCATGGAAAATGTAAATATGAGGCCAGAAATGTCAGCCTCACTGTGGTAGTAATGAAAAGGTCAGGGGTTACCACATTCAGATATCTTATTCCCCATGGACTAATGAATCTCTGTGGGAAATTTGACAGAAATAATTTCCTCAGTTGAGACTGTTTAGTCGGAACTAAAGTGCAGAACCGACTGATGTTTCCTCTACAGAGGACTCTGGATAGGATTTTTTAAAATAACAAGGTATTGATAGAACACAGAGGAGACAGTAGAAAGTGAGAGCCTTCGTGCTTGATTATGCCTACTTCACTGTTTTCAAAGGTTGGTTCAAATGGCTTTGCTGTGACTTTAGATAACTAACTCTGCATTTCCTCTGTGCTCTGTCCAGGCGCCAAGCAGAGTGCGCCAAAACAGCCCGCATCCAGATGGCACTGCCAACAGGCAAACCTGGGGGAGGCACTGCCAACAACCTGTATGAAGAGCTGGGTGACAACGCCATGTAAGTGGAGTGTGAAAGTGGCATTTAAAGCGATGAGCCAAAGCACAGTCGTTAGCTCACATTTTGACGGCTGTTAAACTTCAAACTTTGGCAGTGTGGGCGCTCTGGGAGCTTTGTGGTGCAGTCAGGCCATTTCAACACATTTTCAGTATTGCTACGAACTATGTTCCTGCAGTTCAACGTGCACTCTTGATTCCCTACAGAATAGAAGTTGCAACTTACAACGGTGCAATTTAAATATTATCCCAGTTTGGTTCTGTTTAACAACTAAGCCAAAACTTTGCACATTATATGTAAAATGCAGCATATTGTTGATACAAATTTAATTATAGGGGATTAATTCGAAATATGAAAATGTGTGACAAATCAAATGTAACCTAAAATCAAAATCTTTGTTAGGCACCAAAGAGTGTTGAAAGGCCACCTGGACATGCATCAAAATGCAGAACTCAGAGCGTAGTCACAAAAAATATAACGTCGCTGTATTTCATTACTGCGTGCTTCTTATAAGTGAACCTTGGACCCATTATTGGGAAAGTCGACTCTTTTGGTTCGTGATCCTTAATCAACACATATCATCATGACTGACAGACTTGTTGAACAACCATATTTAAAAGCTTGGCAGCAAAGATCTGCAATCAGACTAATTGGAGAAAGCCTTGAGCCAGTCTTATGTCCCACTAATAAATGCTAAGAAGGCTGTGCACACACAAAAAGCAGTCTGTATGAGATTGTTAGGAAGCTTGTTGCTTTAACTACAAGTCTGGTTACTGGGGAGGGGAGGGGGGTTTGGGGGCGGGATTTATTACTAAGCTAATCATACAAAAATGCAGTAAATTTCATAGTTTGAATAAAGTGCTGAGATTTTTTAGCACTTTTACTGAAATAGAACTCACCAATTTATCATCACACTTGAGTTGCTTTGTTAGAAGCTTCACGGATTTATACGCCGAGTTAAAATATCTCGCCTTTGCTTTATTTCACATTTTCCACTGGCCAGAGAAACTGACACAAGCAGAGATGACACAGTCGTAGATTAATCAAGCAGACCTTGTAACCCCATATCAAACTTACACCGAACAAAGCTCTGAGTTTTGAATGTGTTAACGGTCAGAGATAAACTCTGAAACTCACTCTCTGCTCTTTCTTACATATTGTAAAGCATGCTGATGTCCTCTCTTTAAAAAAACTGAAGGTCAGCCAATCTGCCCTTACAGCAGTAGTCACTTCAAGGACAACTGATTCTATTCACAAGTGAAACTGTGCAAACTTAAATCTTCAAATTTGGCTTAGTAACAACTGCAAAATTTTAAGGTCAAAATAAAAAAATTTAAAAATAATAAACTCAAGCCTCTTTGTGCTTCCATCAGATGTTGACAACTTTCACATAACACAAAACTGTCAGCATTAAAAAAAAAACTATACGATAATGAGTCAGTGACACTGAACCTGTTCTCAAATGAAGCCCAACACATCCCACATCCATTTTAGTCATGAAAGTCGTAGGCAGCCTCCTCACTCAATGTCCCATGATTGGTAACCTTTAAAAAGTGGCACCGTTCCGGACCCAGAACAGGAGGAAAGAGGTTAATGATGCATTTTTAGAAATGTCAAACTTTAAAGTTTGGAGGGTGCATTTTGGTAACATCGTCACCTCACAGCAAGAATCGTGCTGGTTGAAACTCCATCTGGGGCTTTCTGATTGAAGTTTGGATGGTCCTTGTGCCTGCGTGGGCTTCCTCTGGGGACTCTTTTCCACCCACAGTCCAAAGAAATGCATTTTTAGGTTAACTAGTGCCTGCAAATTGGCTAATGGAGGCGAAGTTGATTTAAAAAAAAAATGTATGGGGCAAAGCACCTTGTGAATGTTTGATTAAAAATGTGTCTTGCCAGCTAAAGTGCTTTGAGCGCTAAATGCAAGAACTCTATATTAGCTCAATCAAATTTAAAAACAATCTTTTTCTTCACTCGCCTCCATGCCAGATTGTTTTTGATTGCATTTGCTTCGCAAGTAATTTATTTGTTTAATCATATGGTCATGGACTGTTGACAGTAAACTGAAGCAATACAAATAGGCTTTTAGGTGATTATTGTGAAATTACTTTTACTTTTTTGATTAATTTCATCCTCCGTCTCGACTCACTAGATGGACAATAAAACTAAAAGATTTTATTGCTCATTTACTCCACGTGGCCTTGAAAGGTCCCTTATTTTTGTCGGTTTTATACCAAACTGTGCTTAATTTATTCCCAGTTGTTACTAGTTTGATACATTTGGATTGGTTAAACAAGTTTCTAATAGGAGCTGTACGCAGACACCATATTAACTTTTATCTGAAAGTTTTCTGAATTGCTCATGCACACATACACTGAAGGCACACGGCTAGTTCATTTACAATTCCTTACTGGAGCGTTAAGGAGAAGTTGAGAGGAATTCTTATCAGCATTATATGCATCACTGGTTTCCTGCCTGTCCTTGATATGCCTCCCCACTCCCATTAACATGAGAGCAATTCATATGCAAGATAGTAGGAACTATCTGCTAATGACAACAAGGGATTTCCAACTGTATGTGTGTTTGGCATTGTGTGTGTGTGTGTGTGTGTGTGAGATGATTAAAGCCCAAGCGATCCCCTGAAAAACGTGCGCTGACATGAACTTGGATATGAGATAATTGAAATAAATGCGTCCCGTAATTTCTAAAGACTGCCCCGGGCGATAATTATTTCTATTGATAAACTGCAGCTCATGTTTAACTCAAGTGGGATCTTCCTGTATTTGTGTGTGTATATGTGTTTACTAGGACTTCTCCCATAATACTTCCACATGTATTCTACTGTATATGTTCTGCATGTCTGCCTTCTTGCAGGGACTGAATCTCTAAAAATCATAAAACCCAGCAGAGTCCAAAAGTTTGCACATTTATAATTAATGCCCATTATCAAACTGCTCAGTAGACTGATTTTCAAGGCTTTTTTAAATGTAATTACCTTTGGCTGTTCTCTTGACAGACTTAGCTTTTAATGTCTGTTTTCAATTACCTGTGAAAAATTAGGTGTTCTTAACTTATTATTAGCAGCACATTAAATGAAGCATGTTTTTTAAATGTTAAATTAATAGTCACATTATTAAGTGATACAGCATATTTCATCTCTTGGGCTGGCGACACTAACCGGTCTGTGGAATAAGTCCAGATTTGTCCAAATGTGTAAATTTGCATAATGTCCCCATTGGACGAATATATCGACTTTACAAGGGCGATTTATTTATTTGCCCATGACTAATTTTGCTAATAACAATGGAGCTAGTAGGAGCAGTCAAGAGAAAAAAATAATAATAATAGGGCTGTTTTAACAGCACCCTCTTTCATCTGTGTGCAAATGCACCCTCCTCAGAGTGCGCCCAAATATAGCGATTCATTTATTCAAACTCATAACAGAAAGAACGAAAGGTGCCTGTGTTCAGAAAAAAACATTTGGATGGTGGACACAAACATGCTCAGGCAAGTTAGTCATGTTTGAGTCCTTTGCTCCTTTGCTCGTCTGCACAAGCGGCACACCACTTTGGTTATATCCTTAGGTTTACCTCTTTCATTCGGTTTATGATTACATTGCTCCGCCCATCAAAAGTCTGCGCATGCGCGAGGATATCACCCATCGTCGATAATTGAAAAATTTTGTTGGTTGGAAAATTTTTACATATCGCCCAACCCTAGTTCATGGCGATGCAGCCTTTTTTTTCTCTCTTTTCTTTAATGAACAGCTTAATTTCAGCCAAGAAATTAAATTACAGAATAATACCCTATGATTTCATTTACATAAGAAATAACAACAACAAAAATAGGAAAAAATGTTTTTTTTGAAAGTTACATATTATTTTGATTTTTTTTTTATCAAAACATCAAAATAAAAGTTGTGATTGAAAGGCTTCTGTACATCTTAGACAAACACTAAAATGTATTTAAGGTGTTTTTTCAGTCCCCATTTCTGAAACAGCTGCCAAATCTTTAAAGGTATTTTAAACTATCCAAATTAAGTGCTTATCAAGGGTAAATAAATGCCATAAAAACAAAGGGCAATGGAGAAAGACTGCACTAACACTCAACCAGCAAAACCAGGGTACACAAGTTATAGATATAATAAATTGATATATTAAAAAAAAGGGGAAAAAAAACAGCATCCCAGTGTGTCCCTACTTATCTCTGATCTACTACCATGTTCTATAGATGGCCAAATTACTCCTTCATAAAGCCTCTGTCACATGGGCCTATAAACCAGTCGGTGACCTCCTAGAAACCTCCAGGCACCGCACTTCACACCACACTGTTAGCTGAAACTAGCAAACCAGAAAGAGAGACTTTGCCTTCTAAGAAAATGTTCCACCTTTCAAAGCGTGTTGGTTCCAGCCATAGAAAGCATAGAAGATGGACTATGCCACAGGGACATCACTCATTGGTTTCCGATGGCCAGTTGTAAGGCTTCAAGATCGGAAGACTGTCATCTGTCAATCTGAAACTAGATATTATAATGATGACTGTTAACTGGGCAATCATTGGCTACTGCTTTGTCAATCTCAAGTCAGTAGCCAATGAGCATTAGATAAGATGGATAGGGTTCCTTAAATAAAAAAAGACTGATTGACAATGATGTACTGAGCTCTGAAGATCTCTTATCTTGATGTAAGATAGGTGTCATTTATTTAAAATAAGGGGGTGGGTAATCCAGTCTTTTAGGTCTGTTGTAGATTATTTGAAATGAAGTATTAATGAAGTTCCTGTATCTTTCACAACTCTGACCATTTTTTCATTTTTTTCATAATTTTATCACTCTGATCGTCTTCAAATCTTATCATCTTCTTCATTTATTCTCTTCCACCCAACCTTATCCACCGCTGACAGACAAAAGTGAGTAGGATGTTGAAAGCTGTGTCACATCTGTAACGAGGAGTGTAACTATGTGAATGTGTTGTGACATTTTTGTTCTAATTTTGTCCTGGATAGTAAGTAGTTATTGTTTTTGTTTTTATATTCACGGTAGGTTGGTAGATCTCAGAGCAACTGTGTTAAAGGTTAGAGTTTATTTTAAAGCTGTATGGTTATGGGATACCAAGAGTCTGCAGAGTTTCGTCGCTGTCACGAACTAACACAATTCACTGATTAACATACTTTCATTAGAGAGAAGAGGACGTAACCAGTCTTTTGTTGTAAGAAAATCTGCATACTCTCAAAGCCTCATGACACAGTAATCTATCCCCCCCGTCAGATGTGACATCATTTATAGCAGTGCCACAGAAACGTCTTTGTGGTGTGCTTAAAATCTGGTTTCCTTTGTTATTCAAATCAGCTTTTTATGCTTCATCTTTTGGCCCCCTGGTAAAAAAAAGCAGCACCGAAATAAAAACATGTTACCTCTTAAGATCCCTCAGCCTTTGCTTCCCGATCTTTTCTACATTTATTCGTTATTGTGAGGTTTTGTTGTCGTTACACGTGTCCAACCTTAGGTCTTGCAGACTGTCCTCTTTTATCTGCCTTTCTACCCTTCCTCCTGATTCTGTTGTTAAAATGAAATATCTCATTGTGAAATATTTCATTTTATTTTTATCAGTGCAATACAGTGCTTTCATTTAAATTTCATTCAGTCGCAATTCTTCTTCCATTTCATTTAACTTTGATTTATATAGCTACATTTTTCCTGTTCATTATCACCCTTGTCCCTCATTTTTTATCTGTAATTCTTTTATTTCTTTTTTCATTCTATTTTCTGTCTCATTTTTCCCCCTCCATCCATGTACCAGCCGTTCAAACCACAGTGGTGCTAGCGGGAGTGGTGGCAGCTTGGATGAAAGCGACCGCCAACGTCTGATCTCAGACTTTGCCACTAGAGCGATTGCGGTCCATCGCCAGTGTGTTGCTAATGGAGGAGTGCTCCACAATTTCCCCAAATCTGAATCCAACATCACCTTTCTTTCTGATGAAAACCCCCTGACTATTAAAAATCCCATCTACCACGAGGATGGCACTTTGAGTAGTCCAGAGACTCTTGGAAGAAGCCAGAGAAGAAAGGATCTTCTTGGGAATTTCTCCCCTTCAAGGAAAGGCCTTCGAGAGGCCTGGCTAAGGCTCAGCTCTCCCATGTGTGATGTGGGCTTTGGCGGATACAGCGGCAGTGACAGTGGATGGGGATCAGGGGGTGGACACAGTTGGACCCTCCCATCAAGACTGCATCGGAGGGAGATGTATGACGCTTTGAGGCGCCAAGTAGTAATGGATCCCGTTCAGTGGGAGCTGGAACTCCTAAAGGCTGAATTCAAAGAAAGTAAAGATGCTGGCCTGGATTCGGGCTTTGATCGTGGGCTGGATTCAGACGTAACGGGAAGCCCAAGTCTGGAACCCAAACTGACAGTGAAAGAACAAGCCAGACAGTTTGAGCAACAGGCACTCCAGGAAATGAGACAAAGGCAAAACAGAGACTCCCGAGGGTCTCTGTCGCCTGATATTCTACTTTCTGTTTTGCCAGAAACTCCTCAGCATCAAAAACACGCCCCCACCCAGAGTGTCCATAATCCTCAGAACAGAGAGGGACCCCCGAGTATCATCGTCACTCACAGTGATGGAGGGACCCCTCCACCGAGTCACAAGCCAACTCCTCCAGTGCTGAGGCGCTTTGGGGCAAATTTAAATCAGGGTTCGGAAGACAGACTTCAGGTCCACTTAGAGTTTATTCCTGATCCTCCTTCAACACCTCCACCTCCACCACCGCAGCCTCAAACCTCTGCTCCTCCTCCTCCTCCTCCTATTCCTCCTCCTCCTCCTCCCTCGTCTCCTCCTCCATGTCATCCTCCTTCCCAACTTCCTGGCTCTCCAGCTTCATCCACACAGTGCAACCATACAGAAAAACAGGCTCCTCCTCCTCCTCCTCTACCCCCTACACCACCACCTCCACCACCTCCACCTCTCCCTCCCCCTGCGTCGCCCTCAGTCCACCGTCCATCCACGTTTGTCCTCCCGTCACTCTCAGAGGTGCCTGCTCTGCGGCCTGTGTCCCTCCGACCACCGCCGCCGCCCCTGCCGGTTGAACACGAACCTCCACGAAAAGAGCTGAAGGGAATCTTAAAGAACATCCAAAACATAGCAGACATTGAGAAGTCTGTGGCCAACATGTTCAGCCAGATAGATCAGAAGCAGATCCCGCTCAAAAAGGTAATGAAGAGCCGGGTCTCCATGGATTCCCTGGATTCTCTCGACTCCTTGGATGTGCTAGCAGCTGGAGGGGGAGAAGGAGGAGACAGTGGCAAAGAAGGAGGAGGAGGAGAAGATCCACCACCTCCACAGATTCAGCCCAATCCTAACATGAACTCCATCGTTGAAGAGCTTGAGAAGCGATTCCCCTCTCAGTCAACAATGCTCTAGCCTTTGCTTTTCTGGAATTTCTTCACACTGCTGCGGAGTCGACCACAAAGCTGTCAGGGAACGGATGTTCAACTTCAACACCATCAGAAAAAGAACTTTGCCCAATACACTGTAAACTCTACGGGCAAGAGAAAAATCAGTTTCCCCTCAGCTGATAGTTGTTGCTATAGAAGGTTAAGAGTCTTGCGGATGGGCGCTATTGAAACAAAACCGGTGAAGTATATTTTTCAGGTAAAGCCAATTACAGACTTGTTAACAAAAGTTATGCTCGGTCAGCAGGAGCCTGTGTTTTTCACACACTGATATTTAACGAGATACACAGTTGTTGACAGACACTTGCTGTTATGAGAAACTGATTACAAGCTGGACTCGGCTTCAACGCTCCCTCTGAACTTTGAAACAAGTTGATTACACATGTATCGGATGTGAAAAAGAAAATCAGACAAGGAAGAACATTGATAACTCACACAACCTTGATTGATATTTGCCGGACGGGGATTCTTTGTCTTCAGATGGGTAATTTTGTTACAGTATTCATGCTCTTACAGAGCAACAAGCAGTGATGCTTATTGATTGATACAATTACTGCCACATTGAGTTTTTCCATTTGATTTATTCTTTGTTACATATTTACAAAGTGCTGTCATCTTTACTGTAACATCGCCGAGTCTTTTTCGTTCCCCTGTACAATTAGATTTTCTGTCTTGCCCTATGATGCTGTCTGCAACCATATTTCCATCTTTCCTATTAATTCGAGTGGTGCATTGTTTATCCTTTTATGTCCTGTCTGCTAAAAATGTTGTTTCGTATGCACAGCCCAGCCACAAAATTAAAACCATCTTCCTGTCTCCTTGTTAAGTCTTTACTATCTTCACAGTTCTGTGCTCCAACAAAAGCAAATCCGTAAAGCAAATAAACACAGAGGCACTATTTAGGGTTCAAGATAGTTCAAAGTCTTCCAGCTCTAATAAGGTGATCAAAAAAATGTCCCTAATGAAGTGTAGCGTCCAGCCATCCATTAAAAAGAGGATTTACAGGAGGATTAGAAGATGGTATTACACCAGGTACTAAAATGACATATAAAGAAGCGACACCATGTTATGGGAGAAATATTTCTAAAAAAAAACAAAAAACAATAACTATAACTTTTCACACAAAGTTAAAAAAAAAAAAAAATAAACCCACAAAAATTAAAGGTTTTTGGGGATGAGTGAAGTTAGCTTCACTAACGTATAATGATCTGCCACCCCATAGGTAGCTACAGAGGTATTGTTAGGCTAAAATAAATACACAGATCTATCTCTTCTTTCCTTAAACAGTCCCCGAGCATTTTTTGTTTCAGTGCAGAAGAGCTCATTCTCCTGCTGGGAGAGGCTGCTACCGTGAGGGTGTGATAGGGGAAATGCTGTTTGTCTCTAACAATGTTTACCTGGGTGGTATGTGTCAAAGTAGCATCTGTGCCAGGACCCAAAGTTTTACTGACAGACGTTTTATTATAATGAGATTTTATACTTTATATTTTACCTGTTCGTGGTTTTAATGTAGGCGGCCTAATGGGTCCGTTTTTGATGGTAAGGCAATGTAAAATCAAGCTGTTGAAAAACAGGATGGGATATAAAATAGGCTGCCGGCTTGCTAAGGGGCAGTGGTTTCGAGGGTTCGGACTGTGTTTGCAATTATGTTGTTTGCTTCGAGTGAACTGTCAGTGCTGTCAACTCTGGTAATTCTGTGAAACTTCCTGTATCATCTGCTGTTGTGATATAAGGAAACTGTCTGTATTGTCATGTCGTGTGTCATACTGGGTTCACAGTGTAGTGCAGGAGTGTCAAACATAAAGCCCGGGGGCCAAAGTTGGCCCAGCCAAGACTCTAATCCGGCCGACTAGACAGCTTTAAAAGATGTGAATGATAAATTTTATATTTTAAATTGGATTTTTATACATTTTACAGCTTTTCCCAATGATAATTGTAATTCATACTACACTAAAGTAATCAACTAATCGATAAACAATTAAAATACAATTTTGTACTATTAAGAAATAAAGCTTTTTTATAATGGGTTCACAGTAAATAAAGTAAAATAAAATAGGAAATGTTAAAAGAAATTAATACAAATTTTTGTTTTATAATTACAGGCGAGTCAGTGAGCTACCACAACTTTTTGTTTGATTTTGTACATTTTCCAACAGTTTTCACCTGAAGAGTCTGCTAACAGCTTTCTTTCATTTTTGCCAATAGAAATTTACATTTTTACTCTAAAAATCGAGATGTATGATTGAAATTACACATATTTTTCTTATATTAAGATTTCTTTGGGATCCAGTGTGTAGTTAAACTTCTTTACACTGACAGAAAGGCTGTTTTCTAGTTGGTAAAGGCTGTATGTGGACTATGATCTATAATGATTTTAACATTACTGGTGTAGTGGTTTTTGCTGTTTAGGTTTGATCAGGTTGGGAGTCTGAGGAGCTGCTTACTGTGGTGGGCCTTATCCATGTTATATGTCAGACGTTCCCTAACTTTAACAAATTTCTGCCAGAGCCAGAACAGCTGTTAAAAAACCTCGATGATAATAGTAAGTTCCTGGAAATACTACTATACTTACTGATTCAAATTAACTGTACTTTCTTGTGCTTTTTAGGCGACAGGTTTGATCTTTGTATACTGTGTCAACTTAAGGAATTCAACTTATGGCCACAAATTGTTGTATCTTTTGTGTGTTATGCTCATTTACCTGATAGTTTGTGTTCAAAAGGAAGAAAAACTCATTTGTCTTCAGTTCCTCAGGTTGATTCCCAGCTTTCTTTGTCATTCTGAAGCTCTCATTAATTCCTTAATTTGATTCATGTCATTAGGTAATTGCATCTTTTCTTTTACCTCTGGACCCGTGTTGTCTGCTCATCTATAATGGCCCCAGCCTCTTTTAATGTCTTATAAGGTTATGAGCCTTGTTTTCTTTTTCAAGGACACAGTTGTGATTAATGCAGATGGGTGAATAACCAAACTGAAAATAAATCTAAAACATTCATGTTGTTTGATATTTTTATTAACAATATGTGCTACATTTTTCAAAAAATATTTTCTAGAGGGTTTCTCGAGGGCGGACCTCTCTCGGTACTTAATATGTGAGTAAATTGCAAAATACAAAAAAGACTGAGAAAATTAGATTTTTTTTAATAAAATATGTGGTGCTACCAAAAGGCTCCAAGACACGTTTGTTTTATGAAAAGCTGAAATTATTTTTACATGACTTGAGAACACAGGATATATTCAATGGCAGGCATAAATAAAGCTATTCAGCGCATTATTACTTAAACAGCAATCCCTAATAACTGTCCTCAGATGAACTTTTTTAGATAGTTTTCACTCTACAGCTTTACATTAGTTTTACTAGAACAGAAGCGAAGTTAGAAACCCCACTTGTGTATGTGTGTCCTGCATGTTTTCCCTTAAAAAATGCCTCAGCAAGGAGCGAAAACTGCCATGGGCATGTGCATAACGGAATATATACCGACTGACAATGAAAGCATAGTTGAAGTTGTCTTCATCTTGGTGAAAATGTGCCAGAAAACTATGTCGAAGTAGTCAAATTTACAGTGCTTGAAGTCTTGAAGCATATGAATAAGAAAATACAATAATTCACTTGCTTTATATGAGGGATGCTGTGTTTTTAAAGGCTTGCATACTGACATTTACTGGCCCAAAATTTACTCTAAAGGAAAAAACAAACTGAATAAAATTAAACTTCGAAAAAAACAAACAAACAAATGGAGGTGGTGGAGGTAAAAAAGAAAAATGCTTCCTGGGAAGACAAGAAAGAGAGATTTAGCTCAAAGGCTTTTTGAACAACAATGATCAAAGTGCTACCAGGTGTGTTGGATTCATTGGCTCTAATATCGTAGGGTCTTTACATAGCAGTATAGAGCATCTTGAGACGATTGTTGTTGTGAATTGGCGCTGTATAAATGTGTCAGGGAGAGCACCCGGCACAAAATCTGTGCCAAATCAAACGTGTGAACCCATCCACTGTGATGACCCTCTGGGAAATATGTGAGCAGCCAAAAGCCACAACTAAAATTGAGGTTAAAATTATACCTTAAAGTAAGGAAGGAGCAGGTAGAGCCAGCGACGTGTCATAATGTGCAGAGGGTAAAATTGCGTCATTGTGTTCATTCTCCAGTTCAGTGGGTACAACTTTCTTTTATTCTGATGAGGTGTAATCATAAAGCTGTATAAATGTGCATCGCTTGTGCACATCTGGACTGTTTCTAGCACAGCTGCTAAAAATCTTACTTTGACTTTGACGCTTGCACACCATGATTTCACTGTGCCGAGTTAAAGCCATTAGTACAATGCCATTTTCAATTCAAGTTTGTGTTCTCCAAAATTAAGATACGGCTTTAGGTCGTGACCATGAGTTGCCATGATACCATGTCCTGCCTTTAACTAAGGCTATGTGCACACTAGTCCGGAAAATGGAGCTTTCGCCTAGAAACGCTCTGCGTCCACACTATTGTTTTGAGTCTTTTTTCACACGGTTGCGTGTCCACATTAAAACAGGGCAAAACGCTTACGTTCCACGCATGCACAAAACATAAGACGATTCGACCTGCGTCATTTCGAGAAAAGGGTCACAAATGAGTACATATTAATCTTCACTACAGCCACTAAAAACTTTGAGCAAACAAAACAACTGCTGTACGATGCCGTCTGACCATCTTGGTTGAAGTGGTCACATGACTGCATCATATGACTATCATACGTCATTGTTTTGGAATGTCTCCGGTTTGGCCATCCACACTACGACAAAACGCTCCGTCTCCAAATGTATGCGTTTTAGAGAGCGTTTCTAAAAACGCTCCGTTTTTCCTGACCGGAAACTCCGTCTCAGTGTGGACTGGAGGACAAAACGGAGACAAAACGATGCGTTTTGAAACAAAAATGCAGTAGTGTGGACGTAGCCTAAACCTCTAAGAGATTTTTTATCTTTTTTTGATACATCAATAAAATCAGAGCTCATCAGCAGCCCTGCCACTAGATATGTTTCCCTCTTTATCCTTCTACCGCAAAAGGAAACTCAAGCCCAAAGGTGGCTGTTAATACATACAGGAGGAGCTCCTGTGTGTAATACAGGAGCACAAATTGATTGCAACATTGCCCTAGAAAATAATCTTTAAAGGGAAATTAGCCAAACTTAAATCAAGTATGGCCTTTCTTTAAAGCAAGAAAGGGTGAGTCATTCTAGGAGAATGAATCGTGAAAAATAACTGGGCAGTCACACATGAAAGGATTGCCAAAAAAAACCTGATCGATTCAATAATTCATGCCAAATGCTATGGCGTAGCATCGTTTGAAGTAGTGCAGTACTGTGCTTTGTAAATACTTGGTCATTCCCTTCCGTTCCCAAGAAATTCACTCTAGTGCAGTCAACACAAGCGATTGAAAGACATGGACACCTCTCAAAGTGCTCACTGTCTCCAGTTCTTCTGATGTGACACCAAATTCTGTTGCTTTTTGCTTTGTCAGCTGCAGATTTCGCAAGTCACTGTCACAGTTTCAACAAGTTCCTCCAAGACACATATTGTCATGAAGGGAATCACAAACCCTGATGCTCATATTTCTGCACTATGAGAGGATTTACGATGTGAGATGTCAAACTCTTTTCTCCCGTGGATTCGCACTGTACTGTCGAAACAGACTGTGCAAATTTTTTTGTTTCTGTTTGTATTTGTTTGGAGTTTTTTGTCATCATTTTTGTATCTAAGCAGTGCATTTTTCTTCCCAGCACACAGCACATAATTCCGCTATGAGTGTTGTACTGTCAAGATTTGATTTAATAAAAGGCTCTGTGCACCCAAAACAAAGGCCCAATCACACATTCACACAAGAGCCTTTGCATAATCAGGAGCGTGAATATGTACACAGACACACACACACAACTACACAGCAGCATTAAACGGGTTGCAGGCAGTGCGACTGTTTCAGCTGACTGGGCTGGAAATGTTTTATGTCAAGATTATCTCTCACCCTCAGTCTGCTGCGTGTCTTTACACATACACACACACAGCATATCTTCATTGTCTCACAGACACATTTTGTTTGCAGCCATTCAGTTTGTATTGTGCACTTTTGCCGGGGAGTGTATTGTGTTCAGCAATTATGTATAATTTACCTGAAAACTCAGGTGCGACACACAGCCAGTGAAAGTCTGGTGTAATTTTAAAGTTGCAGGTCTGTGTCCGTTCTGAAGCAGCAAATGTCCACTGAAGAAAAAAAATGGAAATGGCAATGCTTCAATGTAAACCTTCATTATTTTTAACACAATGTGTGTCGTGCTACATTAAAGTAATCCCTCGTTTTGCACTTTGCTTGGAGTAAGCCAAACTCAAGCTGTCACAAAGCTGCAAAACAGCAGTGACACATTAAAAATAAATGAATAAATAATATAATGCTATCCGTTATATTCATTTCAGTTTGTTTGCCATTATTGTTTTCTTTTACCAATTTAAAAATAACAAGCGTAAGACTGTAACAGTAACTCGACAAAAGCATTACAAGACAATTTACAATATTAGCATGTGTGTATTTTTAACATAATATTGAGCATTTAATTTTCTGTTTAAAACCATTATCATCAATATTGGTATGTTGCATTATCACTTCTGCCGACCCTGACAGGAAACTAAAGTCTCTAAAGCCTAGTGATGATTTTTAGAAACTATTGCTACTTTAACATGTGGGAAAAGAAAAGAAAATGTGGAAAATCCTCAAATATAGATACAAAGCCTGAGATGTGAGAATGTAGGTACCCAGTTGAAACCACAAAGTTATCTCTATGGTCAAAACTGTAAATGGTACAGAGGCAAATACTGAACCAGAAACAGATACTCATTAATTATTTCAGTTTCACTGGTATTTCAAGCAATGTTTGAGTAATGATTTGAACCACTTTAAAAAAAGACTAAAGCTAGTCCACCAAAGATAATAATTTTTTAATCGACGATAGTGAGATTTCATTTTTTGGGTGTGTTTTTTGGCAAGTTATAACAAAAACAAGTTGGTTTCTTAAGATTTACTTAACATAGTGATGAGAAACCACCTGACATAACTTTTTTAAGTGAAACCCAAAAATGTACATGAGTCTGACAGAATGAGTGAGTATTGCAAAGGGCGAACTTGATAAATTTGTAATGTTGTGATGTCTACACAACACCTTTTTCACGTACTCAAACTACTATTACTGGGGTCTTTTAAGCCAGCGATCCCCAACAAACACCCGGGCTGCGGACCAGTCGTTTGGTACCGGGCTGTGAGAGTTAAGGCTCGGGTTTGAAATTTAAGGTTTTCAGGGTTTTTATCGTTAACTCGTCTAAGGAGCTTGTAAAGAAAAAAGCGTCTGGGCTTCTTTAGGTTGCTTGAAAATGTTTCAGCTCTCATCCAAGAAGCTTCTTCAGTTCTAGGGTCAAATGGTGGAGAGTCCCATATGTAAGCCCTGTGGCTTAAAAATTCTCGGAACCTAAAGAAGTCTGGACGCTTTTTTCTTTACAAGCTCCTTAGACTATGATGACCTGACTGAGAACCTTAACAGACATATCGTTAACTTGGTTTCCTTGGGTCTTTTCCTGTGTTGCAGTTGTGTGTATTATTTTTAAGGAAATATTTACGCGCTACCATAGCAACCAGAGAGCATCAAGGGGCAGAGAAGAGGATGTTGCTCTCAATGTTGTTGGCGCATTTCAGGAGGACGCTGCTAATAAAGTTACACATTTACACAGTGAATTTGCTTTTATTATTATATTTACAAAATACCACAGTTTTTGTCTTGGCCGTATCATTTTATTTTGTTGTATTAATCCGCGACACCTTGAAGGCCAGTCTGTGAAAATATTGTCTGACATTAAAATGGTCCGTGGTACAAAAAAGTGTTGGCGGCGGCTGTTTTAAGCTATTTATAGTTTTGTGCATTTAAAGTCTGTTTCATTTGTCGCAGCCTCCAGACTCTTACAATTATTCCCTCTCTTTCCGCAGTGTTAGTGTCACAGACTCAGGAGTCAGATAGCTCAGAAGGATAATGGCAGATCCAAAAATATGACTCACCACTAAAGGTTTTTTTTATATTATTTTGCAACTCGTACCCTAATCAACAAATAGATATTCAAAACCAATTCTGAAACAGAATCTTTTGCTGTACTAAAAGAAAGTTGTTTTTTTTAACAGCATGTTCAGGTGACATTTAAGAAGTAACTCAAAACATGTTGTGGTAATATACAAAATTTCCACTTTTACTTTCAGTTTGGAACTATTATTGCTGCTTTCAGCTGCTTCTTTATTTCCCAAGAAGTAATCACTATGACCTCCGAAGAAGATGCATGTTGATTTAATAATAATAATATGTTCGCCTAACATATGAAAAATGCCCACCCAAGACTGGGAGCAGACACAAATTTCTAGGAGGGTTGTGTCTGGTTGGCCATCTAGTGTAAAAGTCTACCAAATCAAATATGCAGATCCACTGGCCTCTTGTGAATAAGGAAGAAGCTAAAAGAAGCCACTACACCAGCTCTGACCTCCCTCGTTCAAGTTTGACCATCATGATGATGTCACACGTTGTGATCCTGGCGAAGAATTATTGCATCGCCTAAGACGTAATTAAACGTAGCCGTTTTTGTTTCGACACTGCTCACATATTCAACACTGATTAGCAATTCAAGTAGTTTTGATGTTTTGCTCAGTGGAATTACAGTGGACTTGAGCCAGTGACCAGCTACCTGACCAGCTTTCTTTTTTTTTTTTTTTTAAAAAAAGTTGGCTTTACAAGATGCTATGACTTAAAATAATAAAATCAAAGCCATGAAACGATTTTGGCACTGCAGCTTGGAGCTTTTTTTAAAGTGCTGAATAAGTATAATGCAAATAGGAAAATTGTTTAAGACAATATCTGTAATAGCCCTGGACTTGCAACCGTATTTGCAATACACCGGGACACTTTTCTGCTTTCTCCTCCACACCTGGTATTTTCTGCATGACATGTAATTATAATTCAAGTACAAATAGGTGAGGAAGGAATGTGGCAAGAGGTGCAGAAGGCAGAAATACGGGGTGAAACAGAAAAATTGCGTATAAAGCCTTAAGAAGAAAGAAAAGAAGAAGAGGCTGTTATTGGGTATCATAGGCTCAGTCTGTTCTTTAAGAGCTAATATTTCCTCCCTCCTGTTTCTCATACACACTATGAGACAAGGTGGAGAGGACGTGGAGAGCGAGAGTCAATCATGTCAAATGTGTGTTTGTTTGTGTGCGCAGTGAAGATCAGATAGCCGTCTGTGCGTTTTTGTCTCGAGAGGACCTAATAATGTGTCTGTCAGAGCAACAGGGGCAAGAAAAATAGACTTAGCCTTCCACTGCAATATACGCACACATGCACGGTTTATGCCACACACAGTGGTAGGCATATTCTGATTGCAGCTCAAACATAGACAGTAAACACACACTTTAAGATACAGTGACTGTGAAAAGGGTCATTATGTTTTGAACCCGTAGATCACCCCAAACCATCCGTTTCATCTCTCCTTCCATTCACTCACCCATTTACCCTGTCTGCTCATACGCCCATCAGCGGTAATCCGCCCCATCTGACATCCTCGGCTTCGTATTTTAGCTGCATTTTGTGAATCCTCCTCGGAGCGTGCGCCTGTGTGTGTTTAAGAGACACATCTGAAATTCTAAAATGAATTAATGAGATGCTCGAGTGATTTACCAATTTGTGTGGATGCCTGCGTGTGTTTGCACTTCAAGAGCAGACAGGAGAATGTGATGTGTCCTCCAAAAGTCTGTCTGCTGATGTGTGATACGTCTTCATTTTGCTAGCTCATTACCTTTGTTTCACATGACAGTACAGTCTGTGCAACACAGTTAATACCGACCAGACAGGATATTGGCTGTTTTTCTTTATTTCTCTGTTTGAATTTGTTCTTTTTTTGCTTTTTACCCTCCTTTATAATCACATTCGCTGCCTCCCCTTATTAAAGTGTCTGCCACTGTAGTGGTAGCAAGGCAATGCGAAGGGGACCGAATGGGAAAAACAACCACACGAGCCTTCAATTGTTTTCAAAGCTTTGAATATATTCTCTCTTTCTTCTGGTACAGAGGGGGTTTTTTTTTGGTTTTTTTTACATACTCACCAGCACCACAACTAGAAATAACCCCTTAACTCTTAACAAACCCCTCCTTAAATAGATGCTGCCCCCCCCCACCAGCTCCCATCAGATGGTTCAACCCACTATCAGTGGGTGATTGGAGAACTCCTTTCAGGTGAACATCATTAGGCCATAATCATGTGTGCACTCCATGACCAAGGCCTTCAGGAAGTTATCTCCAAGGGAGAAAACAAAAGCATAACAAAATCAAAACTTCCTATCAGACACTGTGAGTGCGTACATCACTCTGCGAGGAAGCTGCTCCCCACCACCCTCACAGCCACCTTGAATGTATCTATTTCTCTCTTAGTTGTTGTTTCTCGCTCTTTCTTTGTCATACTGTCTTTAATTTTTTTTTCTCATACCAACGAGTATTAATTTCACAGTACTGTAAACATCATTAAGCTGTTGTGCATACATAATCAACTTAGCTACTGGATGGGTCCAATCAGATATACAGTGAAATTAATTGCATGTTTGTTGACATTCTGAGTGTTTATTATTTTTTGCTAAATGATATGAGCTTGTTATTGTAGGGATACAAAAAAAGAAGTATGAAAACTTACATTAAAAAAAGAATACCACTTTTCTCGAGCTAGTCAATAATTAGCTTCACTTAGCACAGGAAAACAACTAAGAAACACATGTGGTGCAGCACACAAGTCAAAGCTAATCTACCTGTTTAGTTGCTCACTTCTTCCCCACATCTGGATGATCCCCAAAACTAATGTTGGAAAGGTTACCTTTAAAATGTATTCCACTACAGATTACAGAATACATGCTCCAAAATGTAGTTTGTAATGTATTCTGTTAAGTTACTCAATGTGGGTAACGTATTCTTAATGCTTTGGATTACCTAATATATTGTCATGCTTTTTACAACTACATGAATTTTGCTGTACAATTTATTACTATTAAGGAAGACTTTGATTCACGGAGCTAACATTGTTAGCTGGCGTTAGCT
Source organism: Hemichromis elongatus (assembly GCA_015108515.1). Lineage (NCBI taxonomy): Eukaryota > Metazoa > Chordata > Actinopteri > Cichliformes > Cichlidae > Hemichromis > Hemichromis elongatus. The sequence continues at coordinate 24,645 of VUQR01032930.1, forward strand.
GAGGTTAGTTCATAGACTGCTTTCGGAACTGCACATGATTATTTGCAGCTAGCAGGTTGTTAATGCTATCTATCAAGTCTAACAGTCTGCAGTCTATAAGCTAACATCAGCTAACACCAGCTAACAATGGTGGCGAGTGGCCTTAAGTAATAGTATATCGAAGATACTGACGTGGCACATAACCCAGGTACATCTGGGCACCAAACTAACACATCGTTTCATAAAAAGAACCTCACACCATCAGTCAAACACGGTGGTGGTAAAGTTATCTTCTGGGCTGCTTTGCTGCTACAAGACCCAGAAGACTTGCTGCAATTGATAGAATCATGAATTTCCCATTGTGAATGAAATCACTATTTAAAAACAGCATTTTGTATTCACTTGAGTTATCTTATAATTTGTTTGACGATCTGAAATGTGACATAAAAAAAACTAAGAAATACTTTTTCACAGCACTGTTTGGCCCACCGCAGAATCACCTACAGCCGCGGTCCCCAATGTTTTTTGCGCCACGGACTGGTTTGTGTCCGACAATATTTTCACTGGCCTTTAAGGTGTCGTGGATAAATACAACAAAATAAAACCAGCACTGCTACCAAAAAAAATTTAAATTTATTCATAACACACGGAGAAAGACACAGGGAAACTAAGTGAATGATACAAAAAACAAACAATAAATATTAATGATAAAAAACAATGAAAATCCTGAGAACCATAAATTTCACACCCAAACTTCAACTATTGCGGCCCGGTACCAAACGACTCGCTGACCGGTACCGGTCCATGGCCCGGGGGTTGTGGACCGCTGACTTACAGTATATGCTTCTCTGTGTGTTTTTATGCACAAGTCTTTGCTGATCTTGAGAATAAGTACCATGTACTCACTTAGTGAACTAGATGGAATTTACACATTAACTGAAATATGATTTTGATTTGCTTAATATTGACATACACCATTAACAGTATTCTCAACAGCAGAATAAGTTCATATAAGTTGCAAATGAGATGTGAAATTGCATTCGTAAAACTCTAATTCTAATCACAATAATTACAAAGATACAACAATAGACATGGATGGACACAATGGCTTCATTTTCATTTGACTGTGTTTCTCTGTCTCTAATAAAAGTCATCGTCTCAAAGTACATAAAATCCTATACAATCACTTAGACGCATCTCATCTTCTTGCTTCCTCCCTGGAAACTGGGTTAATTTACACTCGTTGTGAAATATTTCCAGTGAGCCCCTTCTTTTTCTTTTCTTTTAATTATTGAAACATTTCCTTTACAGCGAGGAAAGATTCTCAAAGCACTGACATGTATGTGAAGACATAGCTGTAGCCCAGGCAGTGTGTTTTCTTGGTAATATTAGGCTAGCGGTCTCACTTTTGCTCTCTTTGATCTTGTAGGCGTGGATATGGACAGCATGAGGTAGGTGTCTTGTGTGTGCATGCTGTGGTTGCATGTCTGCACGCTTTTTTTTTCTAGTTTTCTTCTTTTTCATTGGTGTGCATTTATGCTTTGGTTTGCTTTCTATCTTTTTTTTCTGTTTGATGCTATCAAGAAGTAAGAGCATTTACAGTACACAGTGCATGTATCTGGCTTTATAAAATATAATTTAAAAAGGCCACTAAAGTATATGGAAATCCTAAAGTTAAATATATGTTTAAAAACATCACCCACTCTTTTAAGATTCCAGAAAGTAAGCTCTTTAGACATCCTGGACATTCCTGCCAGGTCCCAATTGTTGCATACATGTAAATCGTGTTTCTGTCCTATAAAGAGTAATCTGGTCACTTGTGCAGTACATGCATTTTCAAACTCAATTTCAGCTTAAATTAAGTTCAAAGTTATATCCTGTGCTTGATAAAACCTCATTTCCATGTTCCTACAATCTGACAGATAACATCAAATAAAAGCATACATACATTGGATCCTGAGCTTTCTAGAGACACTGAATCAGGGGCATCAACTATCGATTTTATGTTTCTAATATAGATGTACACATTTCTGAGAGACAGCACTGAAATACTTCTATTTGGTTTGTTTTTTATTTCCATTCAACACTTTTCTGTCCCTCTGGTAGACGCAACAACTTCTCCGACCTTCTCTGCTCCGCCCTGAGGTACTCAGTCTCTCTCTTGTTTCTGTACTTATTCACTCCCTATGGGTGTCTGTCTGTTGGTTTGTGGAAGTGTTAATGGAGTCAAAGTCATCACTATGAGTGTGTTTGTATGTGTAGTTATGTGCTAAAAAATTATCTGTTTCTGTGTGTGTGTCTGGGAAGCTTCTAACAAAGGTCTGTCAATCTAACAGGAACTATCAATGGAATCTGGCATCGATCCTGGCCATGACTACTACACACAGGATTATTACAACTATGACCACGGGTTAGTACGTCGCCTCACATCAAAATGTACTTCTTTGTTATGCCCAGCTCATTTTTGCACACACCCTTGTCTTTTTTTTTTTTATCGTTTTGGTGTTTTATTTCCATGTAAATTTTGTCAGGCTTTCATATTAGCTTTAAAGCCAGGAACAATGAACCTGAGAATATCGAATTTAAAATAATGCAGTTAGCAAAAGAAACGCTATTTAGAGCTCATCTTTCTTTTCCATGCTTTATTTCTCAACAATAAACAGGACATAAAAAAGACAAGGGAACAGGGAAAAAAAATACATATTTAATATTTAAATATGTGTTTGTGCATGTTGCATGTTTTGGAGTAGTGCTGTACGATTTTACATTCAATAGCTGATGTTAGTGAGTGAGAATAAAATAAATGGACTTACAAGTAAACAAAAACAGAACAAGATAAGCAGAAAGAGAATTAAAAAAACCCAAATCAATTAAGTTAGTTAGTTAGTTTGTGCACACGGTAAAGGCTTATGTGTAAAAGACTTAAACTATCTCTCATTTCTTTATATTTTGCTGGGAAAATTTAAATAAATAGGTCCAGTGATTTTTTGCATTTGCAAATATGCATGGAAATAGAGTATATAATGAAAAACTGAGTTTGAACAATTCCAATGAACTTGAAAGTCAATACTTGGTATGACTTTCTGGGGAAAAACGAACAAACAATTTAACTCCAAGCCTGCATAAAGCAAACAAACGAAAACAACCCAACAAATGTTTTTTAAAAAATATTTCTACATTTTTCGTAATGCCCAGTTGACTGTGTTGAATAACTTCAACACAGTCTGAACTCGCTTCATTACAAGAAAACAACTTTCTTATGAGTTCTTTAAGGTCCTGTCTACACGTAGCCGGGGATCTCGCAAAACGAAGATATTTTTCTACGGTTCGGCCTGTCGCCCACACAGAAATGCAGTTTTGCAGACCGAAAAGGGATCTATTTAAAAACTCCGGCCAAAGTGAAGATCTGCGTTTTGCAGCGTTTGCGTGTGGACAGACATAACCGGAGTTTTAGGATCCGTGACGTCACTTTCTGCGACACAAATGCTGACATCAGGTTTGCGATCTGTTTTGCACTACAGCATGGATGCCCTCAGAGCTGCGCTCGCATTATCAATTGTCCAAGCACGTTTTGCTTGTTTGTTTTTACATGTTTCATGTTTTGTTGAACGTAAGCAGGAAGGCAAAAAGTTAACCTGACTGGATAGGAAACGGGGAACTACTGCCACCTACAGGTCTGGCATATCAATGAATGTGCTTAACAATGCCCTTATGCGGTTATGTGTGGATGGAGTTTTTTTTTAAAACAAGGTGATGTGGATGCAAGTTTTTTCAGGGGCGGATATTCGTTTTGGAAAAAACCCGGCTACGTGTGGACTAGGCCTAATGCTGGGCAGACACTGTGCGATTTTTTCAGTCGCGCGATTCAGCTCCTGCTCAAGCTGTACGATTGACTCGCAGGGGTTAGAAGTTCGTAGGTCACGATGCAGGGTCTCACACTATACGGCCCGATGCTCTGATGCGACCTGAGTGCTCACACTCTGCGTACAGACAATACACTGTGCTGCCTTGCTACTCCGTCTTTTTCGCCGACGTTTATGTGTTTGCACGTGCGCAGTGTGTGAAGCTGCATTGACACCCTCACGACCAAGCGATTGATGATCGGGAGCTGGTCGTGAGGTGTCAATCGCTTGTCGTTACCCCACGGATATTACACGATGCACGATGAAGGCCAAAATCGGGCCGATCACCAAAACGGTCGCACGACTCAAAATGGTCCAAAAATCGCACAGTGTCTGCCCAGCATAAGACACACAAACGTATATGCCAGCTCTGCACACGGTGCACTCCGCCTCCCATTTATGCCGACCGACGGTATGCGGGAAATTTCATTTGCAGTTCATTTGAAA
>VUQR01032932.1:0-14781 GCA_015108515.1 Hemichromis elongatus
AGATGAGCTTCAGGTGTGAGCACACAGTGGAGGCGTGGACTGAGGGCGTGAACCCACAATGAGTTCCGCCCCGGTGACAGAGGAGAGGAGAGGGAGAGGAAGAGGGAGAGGAGAGAGAGAGGGAGAGAAGGAGGACGATCAGCGTCCCGCAGAGCCTCCAGGCCGTGACTAGTTCCATCACTCTCTGGACAAGACAAAACAAATGCAACACATCAGGCCCATGCACAGCACTACAGTATGCACTTCCAAATTCAGAACCAATGACACTATAGCTTACCTGCACATAGTCATATCGCAGTTGCTTTACACGTTCTGTGTTTCTCTCGAAAGGAACTCTGTAAATTTGCTTCATTCTTATTCTGTGGCGCGCAAGTACACGACTTAGTGCAGAAATGCTTGCACTGTGTATATTTTGAAGGATGGTGTCATTATCAATTATGCGCTACTGTATTTCACGCAGTCTTATTGCGTTATTGGCAATCACCATGTTCACTATATGGGTCTCTTGCTCTGGAGTGAACATTCTTCCTCTGCCCCCGACATCTGGACGTCTAGCAATTCTGTAAAGTAACAATTTCAGTATTTTTGCATGTATGGTACTGTTGTGTTTCTCATTAGAGTATGGCAGTGCTACAAAGTACTTACCGATTCTCATTTCGAAATGTCCTTATGATGCTTGCCACAGTGGCTCAAATTAGGCTGAACCCGTTGGCCAGCTTCCCTCAGGGTCATCCCATGGTTGATGACATGGTCCACTATTGTAGCTCTGATGTCATCAGTTATTCTATTTCTTACTCTTCTTACCCTTCCTCTTTCCCCTCCTCGTCCTCTTCTTGCTCCTCCTTGTCCTCTTCCTCTAACTTCCTCTAACCCTCTCGCTTCTTCACCTCCACGTCCTCTCCCTCGGCCTCGGCGGCCTCCTCTGATTCTCACTGTTCTCACTCTTACTGCTCCCTCCATTGTACTCCACACAGACAGCTTACCTGTAGCTTATTTATTGCGCTTCGGCTGATTGCAAAGTGAACTAATTATCTCTTTACAGTTTTCACATGTGACAGTGTGCCAGACAGTTGGCAGAGTAGTGTAAATAATAGCCATAAATGTGTAAGGTTTTGCTAGGAGTGTGTTGATCATTTGGGAATTGAGTGTAAAGCAGTGAGTTGTGTTTACAGTTCTGCAAAAAGGGTGCTATGCAGTGGATTGTACCTACACTTTAGCAAAGTGTGTGTGGCAAACTGAGTGCAAAGCAGTGTTTGTGCTTTTAGTTTTGCAAACTCAGTGAGTGGTTTTGTGATAAGTATTAATAGTTTGAGAAATTGTGCTATAAGAATCACAGTTTGGGTGTAACCATTCAGAAAAAACTGTAATATGAAAACATATTACAGTGAAGGATCCACATGTGTGTGTGTGTGTGAGTGCATGAGAGAGAGAGAGTGAGCGAGTGATGGAGGTCAAGGTGCAACAGACAGGAAATGGGGGACAAAAACAGAACTTCCTGTGTGCGAGAAAAGAGAGCTGCATCTTCCCTTTATGTGGTATATGTATATGTGCGTGTGTGTGTGTGCGCACATACGTGTGCATGTGTGTGTGGATGTGTGTGTGTGTGTGTGTGTGTGTGTGTGTGTAGGTGTGTGTGTGTGAGTGTGTGGTATCTTTTAGGAGAAATTTAAGTCATAATACAGAGGGATGTTTTGGCTTCCTGTCAAACATAAAAACACATACATACGTATGGAAGTCTCTAGATAATAGAGTAATGTCTGTGGTCCCATGCTTGGTTTCCTGTCACTTGGAGCTCATGTCACGCCGTGGTAAACGTCAGATACATGTGTGAAGCAATCTGGAAATGTGCCCTCGTGTACCGTGCTAAAAAATGTTTAAAAGTTTAGTCAGAGGAGACATTATGACCAGCTAAGCATGTGTTTGGTGTTACATAGAAGGAAAAACCTCCCTGAACTGAATCCGAGATAAGAACGAGCCCCTGGAGAAAAGAAAGCTAGTTTACATACTGTACACCCTATATTTCATTCAAAACATGCTTTTTGTACATTCATAGAATTCTTTGAATGCATTTCATAAATCAGCCTTTTAAAGGTTTTACTTATCAGGGCATATTGTTTATTCAACAAAAATTGATGCTCTTAATGCTTCAGAAAAGGATAAGAGCAGCCAGGTGCTGCTCAAAAATGGATCATCGGCAAGTGTGAGCGTGTCGATAAAAGCAGATGTTTTGACAGTTCTCATCTGAAGCATTCAGACGTGGGTTAAGTCAATGCCAAGGAAGATAGACATCAGCAATGATCTTACAGCAGAAAGTGTTCATCAATCTGGGAAGGGTTATAAGGCCATTTGCAAAGAATTTCATATTCATCAATCAACATTGAGGAAGATTATTCACAAGTCAAGAATATTCAAGACAGATGCTAATAGTCCCAGGAGTGGACGTCCCACCCAATTCACCCCAAGGACTGATTGTGCAACACTCAGAGAAACTACAAGAAAAAACCCAAGAGCTTTTTCCCAGACTCAGGGCTTGGTTAGCATGTTACACCTAAAAGTTCATGACGGTAAAATTAGAAACACACGAACAAGTAGGGCTTATTTGGAAGAATTAGCAGGTGAAAGCTTCTTTTCTCGACACATCGTGGCAGCACGGCGTAGCTTTGCAAAGCTGCGTCTGAACAAACCACACGACTTCCAGGCCAAAGTGACGTTGTTTTGCTTTAATGCACAGCGCCGCGTTTGGAGATAACCAAACACGGCATGTCAGTGCAAACACCTCCCACCACCTGTCAACCACGGTGGTGGAAGTGTGATGATTTGGGGCCTTTTTTTCGCGTCAACAGAATCTGGGTGCCTACAACAGATCTACAACAAAAGGACGGAAGAAGAAATGAATCAAGGTGTTGCAATGATCCAGTCATTAAATATAAGAAAGCTGTCCATTAGCAAAGGCCTGCAAACTTTAACAACCTGAGGTAATGTCAAAAAAAGAGATCTAAAATTCCCCCACAACAATGTGAGAGACAGATGAAGTCATACAGAAAACGACTCCTTGTTGTTATTCTGAGTTGTATTTAAATCATTTTCATACCTGATGAGGACCAGATGATTTTTTATTTCTATGTGTCCTGATACACAGAACCTTGGACCCGAAAGAGGCTTTACTGTTCAATTCAATTTAATTCAATTTTATGTATATAGCGCCAGATCACAACAACAGACGCCTCAAGGCACTTTATATTGTACAATAGTACATACAGAGAAAACCCAACAATCATATGACCCCCTGTGAGCAAGCACTTTGGCGACGATGGGAAGGAAAAACTCCCTTTTAACAGAAAGAAAACTCCGGCAGAACCAGGCTCAGGGAGGGGCGGGGCCATCTGCTGCGACTGGTTGGGGTGAGAGAAGAAAAGAACAGGATAAAGACATGCTGTGGAAGAGAGACATAGATTAATAACCGATATGATTAAATGCAGAGAGGTCTATTAACACAGTGAGTGAGAAAGGTGACTGGAAAGGAAAAACTCAGTGCATCATGGGAATCTCCTGTCAGCCTACGTCTATTGCAGCATAACTAAGGGAGGATTCAGGGTCACCTGGTCCAGCCCTAACTTATATGCTTTGGCAAAAAGGAAAGTTTTAAGCCTAATCTTAAAAGTAGAGATAGTGTTTGTCTCCTGAATCCAAACTGGAAGCTGGTTTCATAGAAGACGGGCCTGAAAACAGAAGGCTCTCCCTCCCATTCTACTTTTAAATACTCTTTTCTTCTGAAATGAAAGTCCTCTAAAAATCTACAAATGACTGGTAACGGTTTAGTTTACTAGAATTAATCTGATGACTTGCAAATTAGAGAAATGATTTCAGACTCTTTTGGCTTCCACTGTTGCATCTTTAATTGCACTAAAATAATTTAAAGCCATTTTTTCCAAATCTTTTCCTCAGTTTCTCATTTTGTCAGGTGGGCGGGTGCAACACATATACTGCACATAATGTCTGATTTCCTTTCTGAAAACAGAGTCAACACATAGATAGTTGTTACACATGAGTTTTAATACAGTGTTGGGCTGTTTACATTGACGAGTGAAGCAGTGAAGGACAGACTTAAGTAATGCATCACAAGCTTAAAAACAGCCAAAATACCATGACGCTAGTGTTTCCACTTAATGTGTCAACAGGGACTGAAAACGAGAATCCACATCCAAGTTCTTTTTTTCACAGTCCGATCTTGCACATCTTTGAAACTTGAGCCATAACGGGATAATGCCTGCGTGGTTTCCCAACTCGAGTTAATGGAATGCAGTCAGTCTTCTTATGTGCATTTGATTCACAGAAAAGCACGAGTGTCAGAAAACGGCCACGAGCTGGAAATATTTTAATGAAGACATGCCGTGTGGGAATCCTTATTTGAGTTGAGTTATCTAATGATACACCCAATAAAACCTCTGTTAACAAACATGAACATGGTCCTAACATGCTATATTTATACACACACACTCACACACACACAGGTACTGGTGTGTCAATGGAGTGTTGTATCGGAAACATGGCAAAGAGGAATTACATTTATTACAAGTATACAATTTCAATGTGTGACATGGAAAGTTTCCAGCAAAAACACAAAGAACAATGTTAAATGTGTCAATTAGTGTCATCACAATAAAAACAACTGGTGCTTTCAGACTGTTACTTTTGGTTATACTACATTATTTTAGAAGGTGAAGAATAACTGATCATTTTTTAATTGATAACCCACTGACATACTCCACCCTCAGTAGTTTATATGTTTCTCTTATGAATATATACTGTATATGCTACAAATAATAACACTGATAACATGTGGTCAGATACCATTGTACAAACATACAATAACCAGGATGTGTCCACACAGAACAATAGATGCGTGTCCATTCAAAATTCAAAGTCCGACCCAAGCGGTTATTCAGATCATGCTTGCGCACTAGTTTCCAAACAACACCCATAATGTGGTCTGTTATTATGATCTCAGTATCAGCACGTGTAAATAAGAAGCATATAGGTTCCATCGTCTGAAGCAAAAGGTCGAGAAGCACGTCACATTTAATAAGAAACGCAGGCCTGGTCCTCTTTAGGTTGTCGTTTTCATTCTGTTGTCTGTTTGTGTGCATGATCTCAAAGTACGAGGAATGTAAAATCTTCTGGCTTACATTTAAAAACACATAACAATTTAATTTGGGTTTACTTCTTAGAGTATACTGAATAGTAATAATCATCATAATAATAAATTGGTCTGATCAAAGGTAAAGTTTTAACAGAAAAATACTTTTTTGTCTTCACATTGTTGCATTATATTTCATTTTTTCCAGTAGTTTAGTTGAATGTAGACACATGTCTTTATATTCCAGTGTTTCGTCTTTTGCACGTCTAACTTCTGTCCTACTCCAACAAGTATTCTGCTTTACTTTTGTAAAGCTGAGAGATATGGTTTGCATTCTTGAAATACTACTAAAATCTATTTGATTATATAAAGTTAACAGGTTTAATCCTAAAGAAAAGGTAAACTCACTTTGTTTTTTGTTTTTTTATTACTCGAAGCTTACAGTCAGTATGCTAACAGTCTCAGTCGCGTGAACATACATTTGAATACATTGGCTGCTTAAATTAAGAAATTGAGACTATAGGTTAGACGATGACAGCAACAGAACAGGAAGAAGACTTGAAATGAGCTCTACTTGTGTTACTTTTTTTTTGTCTTTGTTGTTGTTGCTACAGGATGACTCTTTTTCTATTAAATTTCATTTTCTCTGAGGAAGGGGGAGGGGCTGTCTATGGGTCCTAGGGGCTGAATAGGTCATTGCGGGTAATCTGGATTACATTTATTCAGCTATTTTCCTCTTGGAAGGAGGCACCAGGTGTGCAGGCAGCTCTGATGGTAGTTCATGTCCCTCAAGTTTCACCTTTATCAGATGATTGGCTAAAGCAAACTCCTCATCGTCGAGCATGCCGTCCTTATCGATATCTGCCAGCTTCCAGATCTTGCCCAGCACTGTATTGGGCAGTTTTGACTTCACCATCTCCTTCTTGGCGTTGGCTCCGGTCACCTTCCCGTTGACAGGAGATAACGTGTAGAAAATCTCATCGTAAGCAGGTTTGTCACGAGCGACGACCCACTCCGCTTCATCGATGCCTTCACCAGCTCCTTCGCCGTACCCGTGACCGAACGGGCCATCCAAAGTGCCGTCAAACGCGCCGCCCTTCACTACTGCGTTGGGCCGCTGGGTTTCCTCTTGTCGGACCAGGACCATTAAGCTAGCGATGTCATTGGCTAACATGTCATCGACCGCCTCCAAGAGTTTCGGTTTCAGAGGTTGGAATTTGTTGAGATCATGAGCTTGGAGTTGGTCCTGGCAAAATAACACAAATTTGTCTCAAGTTAGGTTATAATCTAAAGATGCAGAACTATACCCTCAGCACAGATAATGATCACTCAAAAATAGACATCTGTAAAGAATGCTGATGTAGTCAATCAAATGTTTCACAAATACTGAGGAACCCATTTGTCGCCACAAAATATCTTAAAGTACAAAAAGGGAAATCGAGTTTTGTTCCAAGAACAAAAAAAGAAAATAGAGAAACACAAATCCAGATTGGTATACAATGTTATGAGAAGCTTACATACAACATGACCCGCAACACCAGAGGCTGACTGCTCTCTGTGCAGTAAAGGTTAAGATCAATCTTGAATGACAATAATAATAATAATAATAAGTTAATAAAGACCAATTATCATCATTTTCCTCATCAATTAAAGTCTCTGCTGAGTCTGTTGTACTTCGGTGGTTAGCTCAGGAGACAGTGAAACCCTTTTTCTCTATTTCAACCCATTGTTAGAATAAAAAAACCCACATCAGCTAAAGTTGCGATTAACTAACGCTACTAACGTAACGTAAAATCAGTTCAGCCCTTGCATTCACGGCACTCATCTCAAAACCTCATTTACTAAACCTTAATCCTTGGCTTCCCTGCTTACCTGCATCTTTTTCAGATTAGGAAAATCTCCAGGTGATATCTGATGTTCTCTTTCGATGCGTTTGTAGATATCTTCTAGGCTGGCGATGAGCTCTTTCTTCTTGTTCTCCTTCCCAAACACAGTGGGCATCTCTTTTTTCAGTGAGCTGATGATGTAAGCGTGGACCTGCAGATTAAGGAGTTATCAATAACTTCACATGGAAAGTTTAAGCAACTGCTTTCGAATTTATTAAGCTTTTAATTGTTCTTCTTGTTATAATTTATGTTTAATAATTGATTGTAGAAGAAAATGCTCTGTGAGCAGGTACTAGAAGATTAATTTTTTTTATAAACTTCTTTTAAAGTTATTCAAATGGTTCCACTTCAAAATCTGGGCTGTTCTGATGACCCAGCTTATGCTGTAAAGCAACATCCAAGTATGCAGAGGTGAAGATCTATTTAAAAAAAAAAAAAGAAACTGTAGAAAAAGTGAGCTTGGATAAGGTAAAAACAGGATCAAGTGCACAAGAGCTAGTTAATTGTTAACTTTTTATGAGTGGGAAAAAAAGTCACCTATTAAATGTCATAAGATTAACTTGTTCTTTTTGTTTGTTCTTCCAAGGCCCACAAGAGACACAAAGAAAAACAGATGCAAAAATGTGTGCAAGGAAAAGAAAAAACACCTCAATCTGTGATATTTAACCAGTCACACAACTGAAGCACTCTAATAAATCTATGAGCTCACATAAAGTAGATAATCAGATTACTTTAAAACAAAGATTATGTGCAGTTTCTTTGTGTTTTATTGTCTCCGGTTCTTGTTAAGATTGAATTACTTTTGAGCTTCTGACAAGTGGTTAAAATGTAACACAAGCGTCCCACTGTGACGACATTAAGCCTGAGGACACTTAATATTACATAAAGCAGATGAGTCATCTCCTTTACTCCTACCTTTGTGGGCATTTCTTTTATAAATTAACAAATTCGAATTCACATTTGTCTACTTCTCATTACAAAAAAGTTTTTTCCTGGACAAAGTGTTTAAACAATATTTAGCAGAAACTAAATGTACAAAAATCAAAAAAACAAAAAGGGAAATCCACAAATTTGTTCAGTCACTGTGGCGATACACATGTCCTTGAAACTCATCACAAAACACACCAACACCCATCAGCTGTCTAACAGGAAAACTGTGCTCGACTCTCAGTGTGATAAACCTGTGTGTGTTTGACTGCGTGCACTTTTGTGTTTCCTCAACTACAACAGGCAGCAGACTGTCGCCTACCTAACTTCCTGTCCAGAGTGGAAATGGGAAACAATTCGCTGTCATTTGTCTAACTCTATTAGTTCTGAGAAACATTTCTTTCTGTCAAGGTTAACAGCTTAACAACACAGCTGAGAACAAGAAATAGGAAGCACACAGATCTGTGATACTGACAACTTAAACATGTCAGCATTGTGTAACAGCTCAGCATTAAATGTAGGAAATATGTAACATCGACGTTATTTGACGTCAACTCTTTCGAACATCCTGTGTCACAGGTGCTCCTCACCTTGGCTAGTCTCGCCCTTTTGATCAGATCATTGAGTTTTCTAAGTGCTGCATTTCTCGGTAAGGACTGGATGTCCTTAAATAAGTCCTGTTCCTCGGCCTCGAACAGCTTCCTGTTGTCAGAAATCAACAGCGGGTGGGACCAAAATGAACCGATATAGACGCGAATCACCTGTCAGTGAGGGAGACAGAGCAGAACAAAATTAATTAATGAGTAAATAAAGTCAGAGGCAAACTGGACCGAGACAAAATACATTCTTTACATAATAAGCCATTATCAGTCCTTCAAATGGCCACTACTATGAACGATAGCTCCTCAGATATTACATGAAAAACATAAGTCTGCAAACTTTGTCTGTGGGGGTAACACGGACAAAGTCTGTGGTGTAGCCAGCACACGTGGATATCAGATGACAAATATCTGGTTCAAAGCTCCCGGCTGCATCTGATGGTCTTTGTTTCAAGAATCCAGATCAATAAAAAATACATGCATAATTGCCAGTGGTTTCAAAACTGCATTTTGGCTAATGAAACCCCTCTTTGTATCGATCTGCACCAACTGAACTCCGACTAGAAAAGGAAGTCTATAATCTTGTACCTTAGCCACAGATTTCACACATTTATGGGCAAAAATGGTTGCAAATATTAACAGTCAAGTTTTTAATTTCATTACTTCACTCTAAAATTATTTCTTCAAAGCAATTTAAAAAAATAAAAATCATTACAATTCTGTGATTATATTAAGACATAGGTGAAGGGGATCAATCAAAGGCTTAATATTAGTTATTAGTAAAACCGTATGAACGGCATCACAGAAGCTATGTCCCTCTGTTTCTAGAGTGTAGCGTACCTCAGGCGTATTGACTATTTTCCCCAGTGACCACATCAGAGCACCGTACACTCTCATCAGCTGTTGAGTCTCTATCTGGTCGGCCTTGTTCAGCACAACTCTGGAGAAAATAACAGAAGAGAGCAGTGATGAGTCTGACTACAAGCTACTCACATTAATATTGCATGCATGCCAAGGTACCAGTGATATTGTTTTTTAAAAAAAAGGGAAAAAAAAAATATCTGGTGTGAATTTGAGAATCCCACAGTACCTGATCTTGTCTTCATGGTTCTTTAGGGCCTTTATCACCTCTGAGAACTCATCAGAGATGTCCAGTTTGTGAGCATCAAACAGTAAAATGATCCTGTCCACTCGCTCCGCAAACCACTCCAGGACAGCTGCGAAGTCATAGCCTAGGAGTGGGAGGGAATGTTGAAATAAGGAGATCAGATAATTCGATGGGGCACTAAGAGAAGCAGATAATTGTACATCTTTGTACCTCTCAACCCTTTACCCACATCCAGTATCCGCATCAAAACCACTTTAGTTATTGGCTATACTGGTCATCAACACAACTGAAGTTACAGACCGAGCCCATGCATACAACTTTAGAGGTAAAAGTCAGCAGAGCAAGTTAAGATGGGAACATCATTATGCCCTAACAATAGTCCCAAGACAAATCCACTGGATGCAGGTCAAAGAGGAGGCACTAAAAATTATGCCCATATTGCAACACGCTGAGAGAAAAGAAGGTCTGTTTCCTGATGAAAACAGTACTGCCAATGTGCTGAATAATAGGGGGAGAGCCCTCAAACTACAGACTGTTACTTCTATCTGTCATAAGTTTAATAATGAATAGTTTACACTAAACAAGTGCATTGTACTCATGGTATTCTGCAAGAAAGCTATGAATAATGCTTCCTTTGTAAAACATGAAAACATGAATTAATGAATGAGTCCAGCAGCAGGAGTATGCCACTGACTTCCACGACTTTCTACCTCAGTCAAGGGCGAATCGCTCGCTTACCTGAAGGAATTCCACAGGATATGAGAGGAAAACAAAGAACAAAGAGTAGAACGAAGGATTAGTAAGCTCTAGTATTCAAACAACACTGAAGGACACACAACAGACGCAGAGTCAGTCCAGTACTGCAGTATTTACTTATAAGCGATAACACCCAGGAGAAATCCTATGAGTAAGCAATAGTTTTATGTTAATTTAGGGGTTATCAGAAGGATTTCTTTTGTAAAGCTATGTGTGTAAAATATGCCTTTACATATTTAAAACTACATTTAGAGGCTATTTGCTCTGAATATAACAACATTTGATCTTCTGTACATAGCTGTGATAACAATCCGCCAGTTCACATACTTGCTGCACAGTAGTGGAACAGTTTACACTCCACGGTGGCTCCGAGTGTTTAACAAACCTCCCAATAACGTGTGTTAATGTTTATGTGAGGCTTCAGTTGTTAATAAAAATGGGTATTTTAAGGAATAAATTAATCTCACGTTTCTTGAATGCATTCCCCACTAGGATGTGAGAAAAACTTTAGCAGCTGCAAGTATGTAAAACGTGTGTCAGAGCCGAGAGGAGAGAGAGGGCACACTAATGCTTGAAGATACAACAAGAAGTGTTAAGACAGATATGGATACCTTGATGTTTTTAAATTCTACTGGAATATTCTTCACCCAGTGCACTTCTAACGTGTTATGGGATTAAAGCAACACTTCAGTTTAAGCTCCATTATCCACCTGTGAAGGGCATGGTGCTCCTGAGCGAAAGTCAAAGTGAATAACCTGCCTACAGCAAAGGTAAGACGCTCATGAGGTCTGATTGTGACGCTAGAGTTATGCTCTTGGACTATTAAAATGTGGAGATTACCAAAATTATAGCAATACATAAGAAGGACAGAGACTGTACATAAAAAATGGATGTAGCCAGTGTGGCATGAGCCCTGGTCACTGTCAGGGGGCAGCAGCACTGATTCCTGTGTGTGTGTGTGTGTGTGCGTGTGTGTAATCATGAGAAACCCTGTTTTGAAGCCTCAAATGGACTTCTTTAAAGAAATCCCGTAGCTTTCTTTTTAAGTTCCTAGGACAATCTTGTATTAACAAAGGACTTTAGTGTTCTATTTGTAAACAAAGAAGTCGCCCCCTGCTGACCATTAGAGAGAAAGCAGATTCGAGGCAACTCGACATTTAGTTTATTTCCAGACCTGCTGGCTATGTCTATCTTTTATATACAGTTTATAAGTGGCCAAAATAATTGCCATCCTAATTTTTAAGTCAGCTAACTGCACAGATAATATTAATAAGAATTTTATCAAATAGAAACTTAACTAGCCACCAATACACGAACAAAGTGAACTTTTCCCAAAGCCACGTAACAAGACTGGTGAAGAACATTTAAAAGACCACAAATTCTTCAAAGTCAAGGTATCATTTGAAGCCTTCTGCAGCTGGTTGTTGCCAAGATTTATTATCTACAATACCTCCATAAAGACATCTGTGCAGGCTGCTATAGCCTGACAACTCCTCCTCTGGAGACAGACACGCACACACAGTTAAGCGCACACAAACACAAACACTCTTAAAAACACTGAAACACAGTAAAAGAAAAGTGATTAAGAGGAAGAATGCGACACAGGACATGTAAATGAAACACGATGATGATGATGATGATGGGGAACTGAATGAAAAGTTAATGAACACACAGAAACAAAACAATTGCCCACAGAGTCCCCAGAGAAAACACAGCTGTGCTGACTCAGCAGAGGTTAAGTTTAACTTGTATTTGTTCTTTTGTGTTGAACACAGAGTATCCATGTTTCACCTCACTGTGCTGTTTATTTGGTTTAACACCATGGTTTTTGGACACTTAGGCCAAAAAAAAAGGTGAAACAGAGCTGGTGCTTGTCTGGTTCCTTTTCAAACTTCCAAATATAAGTTTGATTTGGTTAATATTTACGAACCACTGATTTATTTCATTTCTCAACAGTAAAGCTGGAGACAACAAAAACTCTCATGACAAGCATTAAAGTTATGAATAACATCCATGCAGACCCAACCCTGGAATGAAGTAATGTCCTGAAATCTGACCAGAACTTTTTTGCTTTTAATTAAAAGCTGACTAAGCTTCCTGATACGTTGCATTATAACAGAACAGCAAATGTCACGGTACTGGTCGTGCACAGGAACACCATAAATACTCTCTGCAGCGGGAATGTAGAAAGTTATCATATTAAAACAATCACTAAAAGCAGCCATGCCCCATCAAGAACTTGTACTAATCTTCTAACACCATTAATACTTTTATTTGACAGGTATACACCTACTCAGTGATTTGCTATGGTGACAGACAATACTGGATAAGCCTAAAGCCATTTAGTTCAGGCTTTACTTGGCATAGCAAACCATAACAGTGCCTGTTCTCCTCTAATGGAAGGGAGTAACAGGAAAATAGATAAAAGGTGGAAGAAAAGAAAGCATTCGCCTTTGAGAGAAACTCAAAGAGGGCGAATGCAGGACAGAATAAGTTAAAGCTTACTTTAACAAAAGAACTGGAATAGCTAATGTTAGCGGTTGGTAAGGCTATGCCACCGTTAAGCTTTGGGAATGCCAGCCATGCCAGACACACGTCCGCCTGTGAGACAGCTCGGGAACATTCCTGAAAACTTTTAATGCAAACTTTCTCTTCACGTCGCCAGCTTTTTGCATTTTAACACACACCATGATGGAGCTCTGACAACTACCAGCTCGCTCTTTGTTTTATGGGACACATCATGGGCATGAACGAGGTGGTAATTTGGCGTTTAATGATTTCTTTGAACTGTTGCTTTTTCCCTGTTGGGATGAATGTGCAGTATATATCGTCATTGACTTTAAAAAACAAGAAAGAAGAAAAAGTAAAACATATCTTCCTATGCTTTGTCCTTCGTGACACAACCCTGATAACAGCTGGAGGACAGCTGTTGAAACCTCGTAAAGTCATTTTCACATATTTTAGTTTTCTGTTTATGTTTTTCTTCACACTCACACACACACACACACAAAAGCCAGTGTTGTATTGACCAGCGCATCTTTTCATTGCGAGGTTAGCAGACATAAATCGCAGAAGCAAAAACACTCTGAGATGGTAATCACACACTTCTGACATGACACAATTTTATTCTGTCATCTTTAGTGGTCCAGTTATGAAGCTCTCAGTATCGCTAGTATGCAATGTAGGACCACAGTATTAATGATGTTTACTGGTCTTTAACACTCATCATCTTTTATCAGGAATAACTCAAAATTACACACACCTGCTTTATTGTATTTCATATTATATGTCTTTCTCTAGATCTCTAGAGGTCAGGAATTTGGGGTTTTGTTTATCTGCATATGGGTACCTTAGATCAGCGGTCCCCAACCCCTGGGCCGGGGACCACCACCGGGCCGCGAGTTGTTTGGCACCGGGCCGCAAGAGTTGAGGCTCGGGTGTGAAATTTATGGTTTTCAGGGTTTTTATTGGTTTTGTCGTTATTATTTATTGTTTTTATCGTTAACTCAGTTTCCCTGGGTCTTTTCCTTTGTGTTATGAATAAACGTTCTTCTTTTTGTACCAGTACTGGTTTTATTTTGTTGTATTTATCCGCGACACCTTAAAGGCCGGTCCGTGAAAATATTGTCGGACATAAACCGGTCTGTGGCACAAAAACGGTTGGGGACCGCTGCCTTAGATAGTTTTACACATCTTTGGTTGCTTTCCTTTCCTACTTGGCAAACAGTTCAAGACTGAAATTACCAATCTAGCATGTCTTGTTCAATACCTACAGATTATAAATATTCATACGCGTCCTTAAAGTCCAATCAAATGTTTAAAAAGTTTAACCTAAAATGTATCTTATGGTATTCTGTGCAACCATTTGGCTACCAATGAGTCCTCTTACACCTGCAAATTTTGTTTACACTATATTAAAGTGGACCCAAATAAACCTCATTTATTTGTGTTTTTCCTGTTTTCATTTCCATACAAAACTTAAGAAAACAAAAAAGTAGAAAGTGTTTACATTCAGACAGTGTGCACATATGTGTGCATGTTGGAGAACAAATTCAAAGCTCATCTTTTTGTAACAGCTTCCTGTTCTTTTAAATGAATGAAGCATAATCCTCCTGATAGCAAAAGCTAAAACAAACACACGAGTCCAAAGGAAATGCTGACATTGTAGTTCAGAGTTCAGTGGGACTCGGGGGCTGCAGCTCAATGGATGTGGAGAATGAACACACACACACACGCCCACACACACACACACACACACACACACACATACAAAACAGAGATGAGATAGAGAGAAGGTTCCAGGACACAAGTTTAAAATCATCCATCAGCATGGCCCTATCTCAGTTACCCTCTCTCCTCCGTCTCTGC
>VUQR01032933.1:0-21356 GCA_015108515.1 Hemichromis elongatus
ATAGAGAATCTGTGGGATATTGTGAAGAGAAAGTTGAGAGATGCAAGACCCAACACTCTGGATGAGCTTAAGGCCGCTATCGAAGCATCCTGGGCCTCCATAACACCTCAGCAGTGCCACAGGCTGATTGCCTCCATGCCACGCCGCATTGAAGCAGTCATTTCTGCAAAAGGATTCCCGACCAAGTATTGAGTGCATAACTGAACATAATTATTTGAAGGTTGACTTTTTTTTGTATTCAAAACACTTTTTTTGTATTGGTCGGATGTAATATGCTAATTTTTTGAGACAGGAATTTTGGGTTTTCATGAGCTGTATGCCAAAATCATCAATATTAAAACAATTTAAGGCTTGAACTACTTAAGTTGTGTGTAATGAATCTAAAATATATAGAAACTCTAATGTTTATCAGTACATTGCAGAAAATAATGAACTTTATCACAATATGCTAATTTTTTGAGAAGGACCTGTATATTTGTTGATGTGGATCCTACTAGTATCTAAGTAGTTCTTGTCCAAATTAAGAGCTGCAAAGTAAAAAGACCAAAAAAATTATGACTCAAAGTCCAGATAATAATGACAAGATGTTCAAGTGGCGTGATACCTGTAAATACTCCACTACTTTGTATTTTAACATGGTTATGCAACAATGTCTTGGAGTTAATGTTTATGTGTTTCACATTCACACAGATACACTAACACACAACTGACAACCCCCACACACACTAGTGTCACCGTACTTTTGCCTTTTAATGATAAACCGCTTCGGTGGTGATCTCTTGCTCAACACCTAAAGAGTATCCCTGCGTGCCCGTTGTCCACAGAGGCCTGACAACACATTAAACATAGATTGAGGACTCATGGAAGGCAGTCACCCAGACCACCTAGATCAGAGCAAATCAGAGGAACAACACTTTTTAATTATATAATCGCTTTCTTGGTGGTCCATTCACTTTAAGAAGCTAGAGTCAGCTAGCTCAAATTCATGGGAATGGTAGAAGAAACCTAACCTGGCTTGACCCAAATGTAACCAAATTTACATGTTGTGGTCTGAACTGACAACAACTGACTACATCGCGCCACACAACTCAGCAATACACTTCCTGGTGAACTGGGTGTGAGTGGAGCCCTCCAGTGGTCCACCACAATGTCATTAATTAAGTGCGATTGTCACTTTACCCATATTATTTTCAGAATATTTTTTTGTCAGCTTGAACCATGACCCTCTTGGGATCTCATCTGGTTGCCTATGTGAGCTTCCTAGGCGCTGGATTCTCTTACAGCTGTCTGCAGCCTGGCAAGCTGTTTCACTCGCTCGAGTCTTTGTGCTAATGAGCCGCTGAGTACAGATATATGCTTAGTGTTCAGGCACAGGAGAGCTATCAGTCTCATTATCCAACTCTCAGCATACAAATCTATGCCATCTTCTCAAGTTGTTGTGCTTCACGGCCCTGTAAACCCTGGTTTAATAAAACAAGTGTAAGAGACGCATGCCAATCAAAATCATTCCTACATGCCATGTAGTCATCAGGAGAGGATTAACCAGCTGCAGTTATTAACACATACACAGTGTTTCTGTGTGAGTCTGCTGTAAGTCTGAAAATTTTCAGGACCTGGTAAAATTTGCATGAAAATGTCTCGTTCTTTATACATTATTTTAATTGTGCTTGTATTTTTTTCCCAAGGTATAGCATTATGCTCCAGTGCTGGGACCCAGATCCAGAATTGAGGCCCAGCTTTGCTACACTGGTGTCAGCTGTCTCCACCATACTGTCTGGCCTGGAAGGAGAGCACTACATCAGTCTGAATGTCACCTACGTCAACCTTGACCAGCCTCATCCCTACCCTGCCCTGACTGAATCTGCTGATGAGTATGACTCCACAGATGTTGAAGACACAGGCTCAGTGTCTTCCTGATTCACCTACCCCCTACCTACCCCCTACTTTAAACTGGTTCTGGTGCTAATAGCAGGTGAACAAAAAAGGGAAAAAAAATAAACAAACTTGCATCCATGTCTTTTACCTCAGTGGATTCGAATCAGAAAAGCTTCTTTTCACCGGAACAGCATAAGTAGTTGGCTTCAGGAAAAAGAAAGACAGCGATAGCAACATAGTCTTCATTGTAGTGCATTAGGTGAGTAAAAAGTACCTTCAAATTACAAACACCTACAGAAGTGCAGGCACTACAGCTCACAGAAGCTGGTTGCTGAAGAAGAAAAGTGTGCTTTTTGGTGAGGGAGCCGTTGATGAGAGGGGAGCTGAAGTGCTTATTTCTGACAGTGGATTAAGGGGCTGGTACTGCATTAGTTCTGGTTTGGTGCTCCAAGAGCTTTTGCAGATGTACATGTTCTTGCTGTGTGTCACCACGAGTGCAAAAACATTTGGGACAACCTGTATTGTAGGAGGCTATTCTCATTCATCTTTGTGTTAATCCTTTAGCTTTAATGGAGATTTAACAATGGAGAAGGAAATGTCCCGTTTTGTTTTCTTTTGTGTTTCTTTTTGTTTTCTTCCTTCCAATTGAAGCCAGCTTTTCAAACACTCAACATTTGACATATGCTATTAGTTTGTTTGGGAACTGCATGCAAGTCGACTCTGCATTGGTTGTACTGTAATGTACTGGAAATGTCATATGGGATAAAAATAGCATAATTGTTACACCCGGTCTATTGTCATTCAAGAAGAAAAGATTAAAACTACCCACAGTAATACCTAGGGTTTCATGTCTGAGAACTCTGCCGATAGGCTCTTAAACCTGAGCCTCCACAGATGAGTCCGAATGATAGACTAAGCTTTATAATATTAGATACCAGCAGTAAAATTCAAACCTTAAAACTCATTTATCTTAAAGTAATTTATTGGGTATTTAGCGTTTTATTTTTCCCCTGGTAACTGATAATATGTTAGATTTAATTTGTTTTGTAGTACTAGCTTGTTAGCTAACCAAAGACACAGAAAGTTTTCTTATTATCATACAGTCATTGAAAAAAGAAGGTGCATTCTCTTTGGATTCTACAATTTTACATATCAGGACATAATAAAAAAATCTGGTCTTCAGCAGCTCCTGAAATTAAATAAGTCCACTCTGAGATGAAGTATAAAACATGACATATTACATTATGTCTTTATTTATTTAACAAAATTAAGCCAAAATGCAGAAGCAGTGGGTGAAAAACTAAGTACACCCTTATTATTTCCATAGAAATTTAGAGGGTAAACAACAGCCAGATGCTGTTAAATAAATGCACTTTATTAACTGATAATCAGTGAATGTGAGCGCCTCAATAAAAGTAGAAGTTTTTGCAATATGCTGGTTTGGCACATTCAGGCGTGTGTTACCCCAATACCAAAGAAAGATGTTGATGTCCATCAGTCTGGGAAGGGTTATAAGATTGTTTCAAGTGAAAAACATTCAGGATAGCTGCTAATCAGTCCAGGAGTGGATGTCCCCGCAAAATCACATTTGAGAGCTACATCTCTGATTCTACAGGCCTCAGTTAGCGTGTTAAATATTAAAGTTCATGCCAGTACATTTAGAAAAAGAATGACAGAGTACAGCTTGTTTAAGGGTTGCCGAGAGAAAAGCTCGTCTCTCTAAAAAGGACATGAACAAAGTCCTTTAGACAGATGAGACAAAGTGGACATGTGTGGCCATAATGCATTGCCACATGTTTGACAAACACCTAACACAGCATATAACCAACTGTCAAGCACAGTGGTGGAGGGGTGACGATTTGTTTTTTTATTTTTTATTTACTGCTTACTGTTCTAATGTTGGACTGTCGAATTGATTTGCCCATTGTGGGCTAAATAAAGTTTTGAATCTGAATCTGATTTGGGTTTGTTTTACAGTGTATAGGTGTATGACACCTTGGAGTCATTGAGTGGAATACAAACTCCTCTGTATATGAAAATATTGTAGAGTTAAATGTGCGGTCATCTGTGTGAGAGCTAAAACTGGTTCAAACATAGAATGATCCCAAACACAGCAGCAAAAGAAAAGAATAGAGGTGTCCAAGTCCAGACTTGACCTGATTGAAATGCTATGGTGGTGACTAAAGAGAGGTGTGCATGAATGAATGAACTAAAGTAGCATTGCGAAGAACGGAGGCCCAAAATTGCTCCACAATGATGTGAGAGACTGGTACAGCATCAAATCGAAAACAATTCAGGCTAGTATTGCTAAAAATGACTCTACAAGCTACTGAATCACAGGGTGTAATTACTTTTTCACACATTGGCTTGGTTTTTAATGAATAATGACATCATAATCTTAATAAACTTGTTCACATTTGGTCGTATTTACCTAATTCTTACCTACTAACAAGTTCTGATAAAAAAAAAAAAAACCTTATAGGTGACAGAGAGCACACAGTCTTCAACCCTAACTGTGTGCCTGTTATCAGCTAATTTATTACAGAGTCATAAGTTTAGCCTTAATGTTAGCTAGCTAGCTACAAATTGCACAAAACAGCTTTGCCAGGTTGGATGAAGTAAAGCGCTTCCAATCCGGGGAATCTTTAAATAAAAGACACAGTTTAGGGGTCAAAGGGTAACCAACTGTCACTCACTGCTGAACGAGTCTGCTGCCACATGCTACAGTGAGTCTTACTGATATCACATTACAGATATCTCTAACAAAATTAATATATATATGTTATAAAGGGAACAACATACTACTCTTACAGCAGAGTATCCAGCAGTGTTGCTTTTAATTATTTTGCTGTATAATTATTCCTCTGCATATTTTGTGTCAAACTATAGTCTCAACATTTAACACAATGCTCTGAAGGTACTCTGACATCACCCCATTGCTTTTATTTCTAACTAAATGTGTGTATGAGATCTTGTGATTAAATATTTATTTATTTAAAGCTGTGTATAGCTGTGTTCTCATGCTGTGGAACATGAGTAAATATTTGTGCAAGCTGCCTCTTGCACGCCACTCAATCATTTTTTCTTCCTTTTTTTATTTCTGTGTACCATTCCTCTGTTACTGAATGAGTCACTTGTTGCAGTTCTCCACTAGGGGTCGGTATTCTTTTAGAAGTCATACTCACTGGCACTGATTTGTTCCTTCCCTGTATCGTGGATCCAGATAAATTTTCTGGCTTTATTATTTCTGGAGCAGGAAAGCAGCATGACTGACCAAACACCCCCCAAGTCCAGCCCATCCTCACAAAGATGCCACATAAAATTGTAAAATCTGACAACAGACCAAAAACATTTTCCCCTTGTCTTTTTCTGTCACTTGTTCTTCCTATAAACATTTGGCTGGAAAAAATGACTGCATTTTCAATTAAATGAGCTGAAGAAACAGCCAACCACAACATCTGTCCATCTCTCGAATAAACCAAACAAGTGTCTCACCAGCATACAGTAGTGACTCCCTGGGCTGGAAACAGGCGACACACACAACAAGCACAGTTTCCCCACAACAGAGCTGGAGCCAAATAAAACCAGAGGGAAACAGACATCATAAAGTTTTCCCTTTTTTCATGCTGCCAAGAACAAAAGTCAATCCCCGCATGGTGGGGCCTTTGATATAGATGGAGAGAGCGAGCCCAGCTTAAGTTGTCAAAATGTGAGTGCGTGCGTGTGCTTAGTGTGTGTGTTTGCAAAGCCACATTTTGCAGTGCAGAATGCACAAAATCCACAGTGGTGAAAACTCAAGATAGCAATGATCCTCTGTTTCCCTCTCTCCGGTTTTTGTCCATCTCTTCTTCCCTGTTGTTTTGTCTTGACTACAAACCTACGAACCTGTGAATAGAGTTGCTGTTGCCAGCTGTTTGACCATTTCAAGCCTCATCATATTCTCTGAGGTAAGTTTATCATTAGGCCCTCTAGTATAAAGCTAGTGCATCTCATGTCTCCTTTCCTATTTATTAATCTAAACTTGAGAACACACACACAGTCTATTAAAAATAAAACCTCGACGCTGATTGATGTGTGTGACCTGTGTCCATATCCCATACGTGCCCTGTGGCAGGCTTACCACAGGGATCAAGAGTAACCGGTGCTTTAGTGCTGCGTCATATTTGGAGAGAAGAAGCGCAATCTGTACAACTGGCCATCTGAACGAGACTTATGAAATTAGTAGGCTAATTATTTCCATTTCTTTGTGAAGATGGCAGATTTACAAGTGCTAGAGGCAAATTGGGAGCTCACGGATTCTTTTCCATCTGGTTTATTAAAAAAAAAAGCGCGGTGAAAAACCCTATGGAACCAGCGAAGCAAAGTGCTCATTATATGCACAGCCGGAAACGATGAAAATGACAAAGAAAAAGGTCCTTGTGCGCACATTCGAAATTTGCATTCAAACCAGCTCATTTTGTCTGAGCAATTTTGCCCTCATGAGCCGTTGACGCTCAGCCAGGATATTGTCTGTCTTTTTGTTTTCTTTTTACAATCTACTCTGAATCCTTCAATCTTCTGCAGAAAAGTGCCACTGTGACATTACACTTTACAGGAAGATAAAATTTATATGGAATGTTGGAATAGCACTTTCCTTTATATTGCGCTGTATACCCCACACCCCCAAAATAATAGAATCTGAAGAAGTTACATATCACCAGCTTTAGATATGAACATATTTTTCAGTTCTAGCAGATGCGAAAAGAAAATAACTTGGCACCATGTTGGACTGTAATTGGTCCCATCCCTTTGTCCCTACTATTAGTACTTATTGCAACTTTCAGTTGATTACTTCTTGTGTGATGAGGATTTTCTCTGACCATACACTGTACACCATAAATGACTGTCTAAATTAGGTTAATATCCTGTCGCTGCTGTTGGGTGTGCGTGGCATTTATTTTCTATAGCAATTTAAAAACATAAATCAAAGAAGATGAGAAAGAGCAAGATATGTCTGGGCTTCTGCTAAGAACAAACTATTACTGACATATTCAGCAGGCGTACAAATCGTTAAAGAAATTCCTATGTCATCACTGTCACTGGCAGGACTACACCAGACACAGTTAGCAATAACTTATTCATGCTGGCTGAGTAAAGTGTATATTACAACAACGAAGTGGAGCAGGTTGTTTACATGCTAAACAAAAGTTTAGCATGTAAACAGCATTTGAAATATGTTTACATAAAGGGACGTCACAGTAAGAGTGTAAGGACGATGCGTGTAAGCGGTGTGCATATAATACAGTCCGATCAAAAGTTAAAGACCACTTAGAAAATGGCAAAAAATCATTGGATCTTAACAAGGTTCCATATAGAGCTTCAACATGCAATAAGAAATTTGGGGTGAGACAAAACATTTTATGAGCATGAAATTTATTGAAAGCAAGACTTAAACTAAAACAGTTTTTTTTTCTTACAGCTGATCAAAAGTTTAGGATCAATTTGTTGCGGCATGCTTCATGCAAGCGTTTCCAGGCGAGTGGAAACATTTCTCCAAGTGGTGAAGGCGGCTGCATGAAGAGCATCTACTGTCTGGAACTGTTGTCCAGTTTTGTAAACTTCCCCTGCCATCCAACCCCAAAGGTTCTCAATTGGATTTAAATCTGGGGAAAAAGCAGGATGGTACCCTTTTTTGTATTTATATTTGAAAAATCCTGCCCATTAAGGTGTGCAGAGATTTTGTTTTCTTTGCATCCTTTGTAAAAATGTATTGAGGCAGTTTTTAATGTGTGCTGACGGCGGGGGTCAGTCGTCTCTCGACTTTTGTTGCTGCCTCTAAATTTCACTGTTGTTCCACTGCAAGTCGAAGCTTCTCCTACCCCTTTCTGTTTGTTTTATGCTTGTGCAACAATCACATTGAGTCAGGGACTTGGCACTAAAGCCTCACACTGTAGAGCCATCCATCAACAGCCTCAGTCTCAGAACAGTCATCGCTGGCTCTGCTGAACAGGAACCTGCTAGCTATGGTGGACAGCAGTTGTTGAGTTGACGTCAGTTCTCCATCAAGAAGAAAAACGTACTTGCATTTTTAATACAAGTTATTAATGATTCACACAGCTTCTCCCACCCCGCCCCTTTTTGTTTTTTTATGAGGAAAGAAAAGAATACAATGTTTTTTTTTTCTTACACTGACAGCAGAAAGATCTGCTTCATGAGCCTGACTCAGCAGCCAGGCTTGAACTACAGCATTCAAACTATTGATTTTACAACACCAAGTCTGACTTATTTTACCCAGGAGGTATGAAGTATGAAGTCAAGATGTACAGCTGACGTGCTTGTATTTTTTTTTTTTTAACTGAGGAAATTTGCAAAGATATGAAGAAAGGAAGTAGGTAGGAGAAGATGAAAAACAACAACAACAAAAAAACAAGTATGAAAAAATAGAAGACCTATCACTTTTGTCTACCTACCTCATTAAAACATGACATATTAGACGAATGCAAAACTAGGCAGGTTCAGTACATTCAAATTTACAGTAAATGATAAACTGACTTATTGTGGCCATTCATATATTTAAAGATTGGCCTTAAGTCACTTTCACATTACTTACTGTGCAAAGTTTCCTTAGCTGTTCAATAGACTCTGTCTTTGTTTCATTAAAAGACACAATAATAGGAAATGAAATTGGATCTTCCCTTCAAGCTTTGTCCAGATTGAAAATGAAAGGGAGGGATTTATAATTTCCTGCTGTTGCTGATCTTCATCTACTGTGGGATGTCTAAGTTGTCCTTAGAATGTAATAAATTAAAAAAGGGAAGCTAAAGAAAAGAGCACTTAAAGTCCATTCACAGGTCTAAGCAGCCTGGACTGCATTTAAAATCACAGAGCTGTGTTGCTGTTCTTTAAAGACGTTTGACAAATGCGGGCTGGGGTTACTTTTGATCAGCTGGGTTCTTTTTTTTTTTTTTTGTCTCTTGCTTAATTTGGATTAATTGCTTGAATTACAAATGATTAACGATGGAGGAAGGTCACAGTCAGCTGGCTAAACTCAAGCAAATTATTTTTTGAGTACATCAGTTGTCCCCACCATACTCATACAAGCAAAGACATCCCCCTAAACATCAAGCACACACACAGTGTCAAGCATTAACCAGCAGCTACGACAGCTTCTGCTGTGGTGAGTTAGTGTTGTAATAAATGATTGACAAGTGTTTTCCTTCAGCTTCCTTCATACAAATGACTGCACAGTATTAAATAAATATAAACTTATGGATTCTCTGCACTTGGATTTTCAATCCAGGCAATAAATTTGCAAAACTTTCTCTTATGTTACATACGTGCTTTACAAAATGTGTTTTGAAAAACATTTGAAGCTAAAATATGCCTCATAACTGCTAAATGAATTTACAGTGTAATGAATGTACCAGACGTAGCAGAGGAAGGAACAATGGGGAGCTGCAGTTTGGTTGACCTGGAATAGGAATTATGAGCCTGATATCAGGTTCAGGAGGTGTACCAGTCTGACTATTTTCTTGTCACAGTAAAAGTTAAACAATGTAATAAGTTAATATGTGAAACATAAAAGGGTTTCCTTAAGCTACGTTCTGCTTACATTTACTTATTTACACCATGTGTCTTGTTGACTGTGAGATACTTATATCTGAGAATCTCAGATATAAGATACTTATATCTGAGAATCTCAGATATAGCTATCTCAGCCCAAAAACCTGTTGGAATGAGAGTATTCCCAGTATTCCTGCTTACATAAGAGCTAATAAATATTAACCTTGTAGGTTTGTTTTTGCAGGTAATTTATTCTTGGTGAATCATCTTTGAAATAACAGTCTGACTGACACACCATGCTGATCATTTAGCAGAGACAAACCGAATGACCGCAGGATTCTTCAAGAGAAAAATGCAAATGACATAAGATCAATGAACGTTTAAACATGTGGTGATTAGGTGATTTTTCTGAGTGAGTTTGGTTTCTTGTGAAGATGGTAAAATAGTTGTGTCTACCTGTTCTTACTATTGCTATAAAAATGTAGGCTCCTGTAGGGTTGGCAAAGTCACTGTGTGTTAAAGTTAAAATGCATATTAGTTGAATAATTCATCGACCCAAACAGAACACTACTTGGAATCTGGTCTTGATTGGTGACTTCTCTTCTCCATTACTTGATTCATGCAATATTCATATAGGCATTAGAGTTGTCCAAAGGAAATTATCTTGAGGAATACTAAAGAGGGAAACGCTGGGATTTGTTCATATGTGCAGAGACACAGTAAGTCATGGTCAGCTACTAGACCAACCTGTCTTGGTGGACTGAAAGTCACTATGGTAGATTCCTAGTGTCTCACTGAACACATGTTTTCAATAATTTAGGTGTTTCTGGAGGCAAAAGAAGTCTCTTCTACTATGGAGGTAATAAAGTGGAGCTCGCTGCAGTGCGAGAACACTGAACTATGGTCGGAGGGGAACTTCTTGATGGGTAATTAACATCATGTCTTGCTCAGTGGGTAAACCCACCGCTGACCTGAGAAGTACATTCTTACATATTTCTAAAAGTTAAATGAGAGAGCTCAAAGAGATTCTTTTAGGGGGAAAATAAAAAAGCCTACATTAAATCTTCCCTTTCTACAAAAATATCGAGAAAAGTTTTCACATAATACATCGAAGTCTTCTCATCATATTGAAGCAATGATACCTTGCCCCAAGCAGAAGAAATTTAGAGAGTTCAGTTGTCAACAATACCTTTACCAGCTTGAATTCAGCTTAAGGCTGATCTTCTCATTTCATTTGGGTGTTTTATCATGTGATCAGCTCTGTAACAGGAGGCATCTTGCTCACAGAATACAAAATCAAGTTCTGGATATCAGTTATAGAAACACATGGTATAGCACTGATCAGCTTACAGTAAATACAAATATTTATTTATTCGGACTGCCAGATTTTCTCTTAATACAGTCATCGAGCATTATCCTGTGAATCAGAATCAGAATACTTTTTCAATCCAGAGAATTGTATCATCATGTCATTGGTAATAAAGTTATTTTATCTACATAAAATGTAACAGAGGTCCTTCCTCCTAATGCACTGCTATTACTAATCTTCTCATGAAATCTCTGCCTCTGTGTATCTCGAACACGTAACAGCTGAATTTCAAGTTGCACAACATTCATATTCCTTTCATTAAACAACAAGCTCTCATCATCTCACCAGTATTTTTGTTAATTTACATGGCTATGACGTGCTTTGTTTGACCATCACTATAGGAGTGAGTCATGGAGAATAGCCTCCAGTGGGACAATTGTCTGGTACGAGCAGCAGGAAGCAGAGCTCAATTATAGCAAGCTTTGTGAGAGTCCTATTCCTTGGGTCATGCATTGTACTACTTCAGTACATAGCTAAATTAATGATAAACCCACTCTTTTGGACATCTGTGTCACTAATTTGTGCTCAGGGGTGTGCAGTGTGATAACACTGGAATACAATAGCAAGCAGGAGTGTGCACATTTAGCTCGTCTGAGTAACTCTCACGCCTGGTAATGGAAGTCTCGGCTATTCTGCTTCTTCACCTGCTTTGACTTTGTGTATCCTTTGTCTTATAGTATACTGATGAGGTGATAGACTGGACAGTTTTCTTTAGTAATCAGCAACAGCAGATTTGGGGTTGTGGTTTATTTAAATTGGTGTTGAAAGTCAAAAATCTAGAATCCATATTAACATGACAGCATCACACAGTTGCTGTAGAG
This sequence comes from Hemichromis elongatus, assembly GCA_015108515.1. Lineage (NCBI taxonomy): Eukaryota > Metazoa > Chordata > Actinopteri > Cichliformes > Cichlidae > Hemichromis > Hemichromis elongatus. Next base: position 11,608 of record VUQR01032933.1, read on the forward strand.
TTGTCAACTACACATCCCAAAAGGCTGATTCTGTTCATGCGGATGTAGAGTGTCGAGTGGGAGAAAAGTTTTGTCTCTCGTCCAAGTGACCTCATCAGTCTCAGGTTTCCCCAACCTTATAAACAATACCTTTGCATAATGACTGAAACTAGGCCCTAAACAATGGGCTGTGAGGTCAATTCCTTGATCATTATTTACTTGAGCAAGCAAGACATCAATGATCTGAATCTCCCTTTCATTGACACATGAGAGACGATCCTGTTCTTGTAATAATCATCCGGAAATGTGGCATAAAAAGAAATGAAAGAGGCAAAACCCTGTGCAAAGTGGACCTGTGTTTTTATTAGTTTATTTATTATTATAATGATTATTAATGTTATTTTTTTGGTACAACACGAGAACAACTGCAGGTGTCCATAAGCTGTGGTTATGGTACAGCATCTAGCTAGCCTCAAAGAAGCTGCGCGGGTATGAAGGGAGTAACAATTTTTAAGTGTCATGTAATGTTAAATGTAACATTTCTACCAGCTCTACTAAAATCATCAAACACACAAATTGCTAGCGTGCAGTTTGTGGCACAGTGTGTTGCTAGCTTGAGGTCCAGCTGCTGTATTTCACCGGGAGAGAAAAGAATGAGAGCTAACATCACTCAGAGATGGAAAAGATAAGAAAGACAGGACAGGAGAGGAAGAAGAGAGATTTAAAGATAACAACTACTCAGTGGCGTTGTATACACTGTAAATCTAAAGCCTACATGTAAGTCTTTATGTTTTTAAATCAGATATGGGGGCTGTACATGTAACATTATGTTTTTTTCATATCGTGATGCACGCTGCAAACCAAACTGTGGTAGAGTAACTGTGTTAGTTAAAGGTTAGTCCAGGTTAGTGGTTTCATGGTCAGAGTTAGGTTACATTGAGTGAAACAGAGATGGATTAAAAGTTAAGCTGAGCATTATTAGTTTCATTCCACATTCATACAACCTTTATGACGTCTGGAAAAAAAAGAGGCAAAGTCTCCCTCCGCAGTGCAGGCAACAGAAAATAGAGCTATTTTTTTCTCTACTCATGTTCTACTCAACTGATTCAAGTTGAGAACCTTCATTAGAATTATTATTATTATTATTATTATTATTATTACATTAATATAGCACACAGTTCAGTTAGCTTTGCACGAAAATAGGTGTTACAAATGTTCTTCTAGGAGCTACATGTACTTTCTTACCTGGAGTACTTGATACCGAATTCTGACCGTGCCATTCAAACATTTCAGCAGAAACTGAAACTTATCAGACCAGGGAAAAAGTTTTCATCTTCTACTATTCAAATGCTCTTAAATGACAGCAGTGACACCCAGTGTGGTGTGTTCTTTCTGCAGCCCACCTGCTTCAAGGTTTAGTGTGTTCTGTGTTCAGAGATGCTCTTCTGCATACCTTGGTTGTAACAAATGGCTGTGCTCTCCTCCTGTGTCTCATTCCCTCGTTATCACTCGGTGTATTTAAGCCCTGTGTTTTCCCTGCTCTGTGTCATGTCATACCCTCATTTTGCTGTGTGTTCTCTTGTTGTGTTCCTAGCTCGTGTTCCTTAGTGTTTAGTTACTTGAGTCCAGTTTAGCTTCTAGTTCATGTTTGAGGTTTTTGGTTTGTTTTGTAAAGATAATTTCTTGAAAAGCGTTTGAGTTAAAGTCCCGTCTTTGTGATTCCTACATTTGAGTCCTGCCTCCTGCCTGCTACACAGCAGTCATGACACCATCGCCATCTTGGTGTTTTGAAACTGGACATTAACAGGACTCCGTAACCAAAGGAAACCACAAAGTAACAATGTAGGCCTGCACCAATGCGTTTCCTCTTTTATTATCCTTCTTGACTCTAATGGGGACCACAGTTTACAGAATGAACATTATGTTATGTTCAGTAAGACTGAATAAAAGCAACAGAAAAGTACTTAATCATGAGATAAAGAGTGGAGTTTTATAGATTCAGATTTTTTTTGCAATCAGATGAGTCCTCTCCTCGTCTTTTAGACTTCAGGGGTAGAAGAGTGCAGTGATTAAAAAAAACAGAGATTAACTTTAGAAGTGTAGTCTACAATACTTTATGTACTTTTATTTATTTTTTTAGTTGAGATTACTGTTTAGGTATTTCAACTGTTATGTTAATTATTAACATTCTCATGAATAGAAAAAAATAAGAAATATTTAACTTTAGTAGCACCTATAATTAAATATTCAATGGAGTTAGCATTTCCTGTGGCTTCTCCCTGCAGTTTAAAGATATACTACTTATACTGGTGACTTGGATTAGTTGTAAATAGGCTTTAGTGATGGAAGAGTGTGTGGCTGTGTGTTTGTTTGCTTCATCCAGACAGACACTGAGGTGGTCTGTCCAAAGTGTAGCCTGCTTCTCTTTGGTGTCTTCAGCCCCCCCAATAAACCTAAAAAGCAACTCTGAGATAATTTCATTTTTTAAATGCTGCACTCTGCATTTACTCATAAACACTTGGTTATGGTTCTTGGGGATTATTGATGCTTATATAAAAAAAGATATCTCTACGAAGTCCAGTGCTCATCTAAAGCCTTGTTGCTTCCTTAAGCTAGCACCTATGAACATAACATAACATGAACAAATGCAGCATAGAGTTACTGCATTTTGACAGGGAAAATAAATATAATAATATAATATATTAAGAGTTATATTAAATTAAGTTATATTAAGAGTTAAGTTTTGAATAGCTGAGATTATATGTTTGTAGAACTTTTCCAGCACCTTGAAAAGTGTTTTACAAAAAGTTTTACTCTTTGTCTCAATTTAAAGTCTATGACCTGAGTGAGGAACCCACAGATAGGGCCAGCAACAGAAGAAATGCTAATGTGCATGCACGAGTGATTAACCAAACCCTTAATGCATCAACGATCCAACAGTGTCTCCAGTGTGTACGCCTGTGTCAGGTTTGAGGAAGTATTTTCCGGAGCACAGGTTAAAATATGTAAGAACAATTAATCAGCTAAATAATACTGGGGGCAGTAACTCTGTGGATTCATCACAATGTGTTTGACATTACATGCCACAACAGAACATTTGTTCTCCTGTTATAATGAACATTGTGTTTAAAGCCACTTTTTTCCTCTTGGAGTATTACATCCTACTAAGGCTTTTACTTAGAAAGGCGAGGGATATCTTCCCACTAGATGTGTCTGTTTGTTGTGATTTGTTTCTGTACGAAGGCAGTGCTGCAAATACCATATAACTCTGAAAATACAACTAATTCTCATCTGAGTCAGCACTGCACCACATTTCCTCTTGCTGCCTCTAATCAAAAGGACTCAGTGCGAGAATGTGAGATTGGCATACACAAACAGGCAGAGTCAACCATACAGCTAAAGCTGTACTCTGGTCAGACCTCATACTAGTTTCATACCGGGGAATTATTTCCTGTTCATGCTGTTATCTACTCCACGTGGATCCACAGGCATTCAATATTTTAGAGATCACATCTCAACAAGTTCCCATTTATCATCAGGTACAGCATGTGTCTTTTTTTTTCTTTCTGCTGAGCACACTAATTGACAAACTCAGGATAGGAGCCTCATAAAGAAAGCACCAGCCACGCAAATCTCCGGATATCAGCCTGTCTCCACGTGCATCTGCTCACTCACCATAATCAATAACACACCAATAAGGACCACATCGAGAGACGAGCAATCTGACGCCTGTTTTATATGAGTGTGTTATGGCAGCATCATGCTGACATTCTCTCTCGCATAAGCATCCATTTTTAATCACAGTATCTGGCCTCGCTGCTGCTCGTCAAGTGCCTCAGCCTCCTGTCAGAGTGTGGGTTTGCAGAGAGGGATAAGAGCTCTTATTGCTGCTATGTGGAAATAGATGTGCTGGTACAACTGCCTACCTCTCCTGGACCATCTGTGGAGTGGCAGTGCTGGGTGACTATTACATAAAGCATTCACAACAGGCCCTCTCTTTCCCACATTATGCTAACAAGTCCTTCACATAATTTGAATTTGTGTCTCGAAACGTCTTTAACTGTGTTTTGTTGTTCAGACTCCATTTCTCATAATGGAAACCATACCTTTTCTTTGAGTTTTTATCCAGGCTGTGTTAGTTTTTAGCAGAATTAGCTCCAATTTTAAACTTTTTCATGCAGTATAGAGTAGAGCTTGCATTGAAAAAGCAATTTGACATCAACTGGATGTTTAGGCTAACTCTTTAGAGTAAAATACAAATAAGATATTTTAAATCAAATGCTAAACAATCTACAGTTTGAACAATGCACCGTGTAGCAACAGTTATATACAGAGTGCTAAGCAAAAAGACATTGTGATGCTATTTGAAATGTATATTTATTTGTGATGACCTGTACAAAAAATAATGTGACGTATTGTAAAATTAGCTGCACAGTCAATCTCTCATCACAACTGTCGACTGTCACATACAAGTCCTCTGTTACACTTTTTTAAAATTAAAAAGCATTGATTGTTGTATTAGTTGCATATCTTTGATTCTACTAAGCTAGATTTAACATGCACAAGTGGTTTGATATTCTCTTGTAACTCCTATTAAGATAGAAAACAAGTGACTATTGCAACACGTGGGAATATTCTATTTTTGCATCAGCAATGGTTTGATGTTTATTGGTTCCTCAGTTTGAAACCCCCATAGTACAGTACAAGTTATAACTTGTTTGCTGTATTGTCGCTGACATCTGTCCCTAATTACTTTAGTGCTTTAATGATCTGTGTGTGTGTACAGTATCACATATAAACCTTACACTTGGGGTGATCTCAATGTCCGTTGCTAACTGTTAAACATGGTGGTGCAGCTGTACTGATTAGGGGAGCAATCTAGCAAGTCATTTTGTCTGATAATTATTGTGCCTAGCTGCATATTAGCCAAGGAATATTAGGCTATTCTGCACCACCAGGAGCACCCTAGTGTGCAAACATTGTCCCATCCTTCCGATGAAAAGCCACCATACAAACTGCCAGAGTGTTTTTTCCGGGAACACCACAGAGATGGTCCTCATGGGTTTTCGTTTTGATGAAAAGTCCGGCATTCACAACATAAAATTCAGGATGTTGTACAACAGCTGCGCCGGGCGAACTGAGGCGCATCTGAAAGCAAATAGTGGCCCTTCTTTTCTTCCTGTGCTGTAACATATTTGTAGTGTTATTTAATCCAAGCAAAAGGCAAAATGATTTCAGGTTTGAATAATTAATAGTTTGTTTTATACTCCTTTAAGCTCCTATATTTGGAAAACTTGCCACGATTTATTGTCTTTTCACAATAAAAAATAGTGTGATTATGGAAAAATTAGATTTCCACAGAGTGAGTTGGTTATTTAGGACTGGAGACTGATTACACATCTAGAGTAATAAGTCTGTGAAGGAAAAGAAATGTTATTGCTGCTCATACATTAAGGAGATGATTGCAGGGATCGTAAAACAAAGCTAAGAAAATGAAATATGGGTGTAATCACTAGCACCATATAAATCAACAGATATTTAGACACATTAAGGCTTGTGTTAAACTCTAGCCTGAAGCAGGCTCACTCTGACACTTTTCCAACAAATTCCTCTGGGAGAGAAGATAGTTACAAAACAGAGTGTAATTAAAAAGCCTATCTTTCAAGCATAGGCGCCAGCCAGTGCTGTGAAAATAAGAGATGTTAGTTCGAGTCATGGTGAGAGCTTATGGATGTAGAGAGGCTGCAAGAATGGGAGGACAGAGACAATGACCTGTCAAAGGACCCATAGTGTTTGCCCTCCTCCTGCCTCCCATTAAAGTGGACATCAGCAACAATTATATGCAACCAGGGGCCAAACACTGACGTCAGAGTTTACAAAGCTTTTCACTATAAAGCTGCTGTGACTCATGACCTCAAAATAATTGCAGACTGCGTCACCAAATCTGGTACGGTACAAGAACACGAGGGCCTCTCAATGAGAATGGGTCCAAGGATTTCACGCTAGACCCTCCAAACACATCAAACACTGCTTTGCTTTACTATTGTAAGTCTTTGGTATGTTTTTTTATGAATGAATCAAATGAAGCAGCAATTTGAAGAGCACAGATATATATAGCTATCAAAATTTACAGATGTTTTCCTCATAATACATCCCTAGGAAAACTCATGTGAGCAAACTTCAAAGGGATTTATGCTAAGAATACCAATGCAGTCTTATATGAGGCCCATTGTCAGGCTGAATAACACAGAACTGTCAGTTCAGTCTAATAATGGAGCTTGTTGCTTTGTGCTGGTGTACTCTGGCTGGCAAAATGTGGATGACATACTGTCAGGCCCACATATTTCTTACTAAGAGAACAATAACTCTCGACAAGAGGAAAACAGAATCCCACCTTGAAGAAGACCTATTATGCTCATTTCTAACTCCATATATTTGTCCTTGGTCTCGAGCAGAGTCACTTTGCATTTTTTACAGTTCAAAATATTTACCTTCGACTGGGCTTTGGTGGGTTGTCTGTCACTCCGTGTTAGCCTTGTGATAGACTGGCTACCCTACCTTAGACTGAGATTGGCTTGAGCCAGAATTGGATTAGTGTAAATGAATGGATGGATAGTAGGATGGGCTCTAGTTTAGCTTTTCCACTTCATCCACTGTCTGAAATGCAGATTTTTTTAGCTCCTTTACCCCCTTTTAATCTACATGTTTTCTGATTGACTGCCCTTCACAGGCAGATTTAAAGACGAAAACAGAAAGGAGGGGCTTCTGTACTCACAACCAGAAGTGTCTTAATGCTACAGTAAAGTCATTTTTTGACATTATTTTATAGGAAAATCGTGAAACTGTACTCATAAATATTCATAGAATAGTGTGTAATTCTGTCTTCTAACAAACTGATGGATTCTCAAGAACTTATAATTAATGTAAAATTACACAGGATTGGGTTTGAAGTTTATGGAAGCCACCGTGTTCATATGTTTTACAGCTAAGGTGGAGGAGAAGAAGACAAGTTTTATGTATTTGCATGCAGCATCATCACCTTTTACAAAAACATCATCTTTATTCACTATAAAGATTTTTTTTAGTTTTATCTGTGGAAAAGAGTTCCCCATCATCTTTCCTTTAAAATGCAAAGAAAAGGGACAACACCACCGACATTTTAATAAAATGTAGTCCTCTTCCTCCTCACTTCAAGCCTCATCTTCTAAACTGAAGTCGGTGCTCTAACACAAACAAAAATGTGCATTAACATGCTTATTTATTCCCAATTATTGTTTATTATTATTGTAACATTTTCTTAGGAAGCAGGTTAGACACGTGACCTCCCATCTCAGCTGACAAGAGTCGGCTAAATGTTAACAACAGCTGGTTATAAGCCAATATTGTGATAGATAATGTTTTCTCATGTGTTCCAAAAATCATCTCGATGAACAGTTTTATTACATTCATACATCATTATATCCATTTCAAAGACAGTTACACTAACAGCAGCTAACAGAGGATAGCAGGGGGCAAAAGAATTCAGGTAATCCTCAACAACTGACCTCAGGATTGCTGTCATTGACTAGAAATGAGATTCGCCTACTCATTGAATCCATTGACAAAGTTTTTACCTGTTTCAGAGTAAATAAAGGTGGGCACTTCTTTCCGAGCATTGACAGCTGAGGTAAAGAGTAGACTGACAAACTATACAAAAAACAACAAAAAAAACCCAATAACAAATCACTGACCAATCTGGTCTGGAGCCACTATCTGAGTACACTCAATACTGATAAATGGAGGCCAAGGTTTTTAAGATGAATTTGGAATAAAAACAAAAAATGTTGCAAAACATTTAAATGATTGATATTTTAGCTGATCTATTCTTTATATTTAGGTTTATTGGTAAGCACTGATATTATTCAATCATGTTAAAATATAATGTGTACAAAATGTACTTTTTACACAACCAGACGACCTGCCAGTGCCATTGTGGGGTACGTTCTGAAAGTAATGTTTTTGAACTCTCTTGGCTTGTTTGTGCAGCAGCGACCACAATAGCTAGGATAATGCACTTGGGATGGGAGGGGTACGTAGGCAGAACTCAGCTGACTGCAATCTTGCATCTGTAACAATTTGCAAAATTTGCAAATTCCGTTCCATGGAACTTTAAATATATTTGTTGTGCTTTTTTGGCCTTTAATGTTATAGGACAAAAGAAAGAAGACAGGAAAGCTCAAAGAAAGACCAGGGGGAACTTAATTTGATGCCCGAGCTTTTGCCTCATAGGGATACACTCCCCTATATAACAGCGTGATTGTTACGTCCCTACAAAGGGGTCCAGGGGTGTGAGTATGGGGACCAGTAACCAATGGGTCCGGAATGAAATGAAAAGGAAACCAGACAGAGGTGTTCTATAACAATATAGTTTTATTACAAATAATAAAGTCTTACTACAAATAACCACAACTTAAAGAGCCGGCAACGCCGTCTTACCAATAATGCCATAGAAACAAAGGAAGCTGTCACAGCAATTAAAGAAACAACTACCAAACAAAATAAGGAAGGCACTTCCCACTTCTCACAATACTAACTTAACTCCTCACCACAAGGAGACACTTCTGGGGCCCACAAGCCCATCTACTCACAGGTCCCCTTCCCAAAACCTAGTAAAACACATGTAGTGCCACAGGGGGAAAAAACACCTCACAGCTCACCCCCAGCTTATATAGCCTCAGAGTTGATTGTTGACTAGGTGGTAAATGAGACTAATCAAGAGCAGCTGTGTCCTGGGGAGAGAGAAGAGTGAGATGGGTGGAGCAAGAGAGGAGGAGGCGGAGAGAGAACACCACCACACCCACACAAGGGCAGTTTCAGGAGGCCCTGCCAGGGCCGTAACACCCCCTCCCATAAATACAAACCAGCAGTTTGGCACAGGATGTCCTACACAAATCTTAAACATATCACTTACCATGCACCATAATAACGGTTAGGCATAGCCTGACGAATCTGCCAAGACCTTTTCGATGGGTCGAAAACTGTGAATGGGGTTGGCTCAAGTCCCTCAAAATTGTGTCCCAAGTGACAGCCAGATGTCTTTTGAGCCATCACATATGGGGAACCCATCAAGCAGCTAGAAGGCCTTACTGAAACACTTTTCAGATGCTTCTTTGCTAGGTCATAGCGACAGGCATGCTGGTTAGCCAGAGGTGCAGGTTGGATTGATTGCGTCACACACAATCTGTCATACTGTAGGCCATTCAGAGGGCCTGGGCAACAGTCAACAGGTGGCAGCTCAGAATTAGTCGACCTCTCACAGTAATCAAATAACACTGAGCAATTAGGCTCCAAGTGTGGCCTCTTACTAGGACTGGAAACTTTGTTAGTTTGCGAACCACGATTAACGCTTTTCAAAGAAGGGCCTTTTTGCTTTGAGTGGGCCTTCAAACAGTTAACAACCAGGTGGCCAGGTTTGTGGCAGAAGAAACAGAGCTTTGCTTTGGCTCTTGAGACCACGTCTGTATCATCTTTGCTAGCTTGCACCCTCCTAGCCCTTGAGACTGACCGTTTCCGTTTGTAGGCTTCAAAATTTGCTATCAAATGGCCAGGATTAAAACAAAAGAAACACTTTCATTCTGCCTTAGGACAGGACACAAGTATCTCACTCTTTGAATGCTCCGCAGCTGGCACATTGTTAACCTTCACTGGGGCTTCGCGTCGGTCAGGCTCCATGACACTGGTTTTATGGATGAGAGCAAACTCATCAGCCAGCATCGTGGCTTGCTGTAATG
>VUQR01032936.1:0-22636 GCA_015108515.1 Hemichromis elongatus
TCAGCTGTGAAGAGGACATTTTTTAACACGCTGTGTATATTTGGGTTGGTTTGTGCGTAAAAGTGTCAAATGAGTGCGCCCCACAGGACAGGTGCTCTTACCGGCCAGGTGCAGTTGAGCGGCAGGCGTAGCCTGGCGTCCGGTGGGATGCTGAAGGAGTCGGTGCCCAGAACAGGTGTGGTGGCCTTGCCAAATATGCAGTTTCCAGGTGACACCTCTTTCTGGAAGTTCTTCAAACAAACCTTGAAATAAGTCCTGCAGCCACTCATGCCGCAGCTAAGTCCGTTTGCCAGCAAACCTTTCGTGTTCTGAAAATGATTCAGCTCTATCTCGAACACACCCGTTCCGAAAACCTAGAAGGAAATAAAAAGTGAGCATAGAAAAATAATTTTTTTCCCCCGGATATTTTTTTTCTAACGCGAAAATTTAAAAAACAAAAATACCTGAGTAGATACTGTTATAACTATTGCGAGGACAGATGTGAACCAAACGGCCATCCTTTAGTTTTATGTGCGTATCCTTAAAAAAACAATCTGTCCTCCCACAAAAAAGACGCTCCTATTCCAAAAATGCAGTGATGATAAAATAAAGTGATCAGAATAAATAGAATCCTTTTTTTCCCTCCAAAGCCTGTAGGACAAGATCCAGCTCCACAATCCGTATCCAGAAGAAGAAGTTGGGAAAAGACCGAGTTATCCGTGTGCTTGAGGTTAGACAAATATCAGTAACGTCAATATCCACAAGTGAGTCATTCTGCGGTCTTTATGTTGCCCATCCATCGTGCCGGTTAGTTGTTGTTTGAGTTTGCTGTGCTGATGTGACTCTTGTTTTGCCAACAGTGATGCGGGCATGTGGCAGAGCATCAGCGCATAGTGACTCCCAGTGAAGGATGCTTGACGTCCCTCCTCAGTTTTTATACGGCGTTACAGACAATGTCAGTGGGTAAACACCGCCCACTCCCCTCTCCACTTTTTTGTGTATGGGTCTCTCTCTCTCTCTCTCTCTCTCTCATGCAGTGTCATAATGATTTTAGAGGAGTTTATTCCTAAAAAAAATCAGCGCTTTTGTACGCTGTTCATGCATAAAGTAAACCTAAACAGCAGGGTTTTTTTTTTTCATTTTTTTTGTGAGTTTGTTTTTGTGGGGGCTTAAATTGCGGTGTTTCATAGTATTAATACAAATAAACCTTTTAGACATCCAGAATTTGTGCATTCACTCTTGCCTGCTACAGAAAGCCTGTAAGAAAAGCCATCTTCTGGGGTCATTGATTGTGCCTCTTTCTTTTCCCCTGTGTTTATTTTAGAAGATGGAGCAGGAGACAGCCCTCCCCTAAATGGATTTAAATTTTAAACATGAGTGGTGACGCTCATAAATCAGGTGAGGAACCCAGGTTTTTTGAGACCAAGACCCTCATATAAAGTAAAATATTAAATACATAGAGACTATACATAGAGACAATACATAGAGATTTATAAATACTCTAAAATAACAGTATTGATTTTTATAAATGAGCAAATATCACGTGAAACGCTTATGTGCAGACAAACACAAAGCTGAGATTGTACTCGTAGCTGAGCACTGTTTGTTGAACTAAAATCCACATGGCAGCTGAAAAACAGTCTTCTTCTTTCAAGTGTGTGCATAATTGTTCCAAGAAGGAAAAGAAAAATGAACTCAAAAGAGTATATGAAGGCGGCAGAGCAAATAAATTCACACGCCATATGCATTTTTATCTCATGAAAACTCACGCTGAGCACAGGCATTGTTACCTTTATCACCCCTGCAGCAGGCCAACTTGTCTGGGAGGATTTACAGTGAGGGAACAGGATTTAGTAGCCGTTCCCTGGCCATGAAGGTGTGTGGCTGAACGGCTCTCCTGCAGAGATGACATCATCTCTAACCCCCCCCACCCCACCTTTGACTTATAGGTTTGAGGTTCCACTTTCTGGCAGAGACAATGGACTATTGAGTTTGGAGGAGAGTGAGTAATAGACCCAGACATCTCATACTTCTCCTGTATTGAGGTATTTGACTTTCCCACCATTGACTGAATCACTCAGATCCTGTGGTGGTGCATCAGTGCAGCCTTGTACTGTGTCTGCTTTAAACCGTGCACTCTTGCTCTGTTTTGTGTCAAAAAAGGACCAGAATTTGCTTATCTATGGGACATCTCGCTGGTATATATGGCTTCCACAGACTCTAGAGCCTCATCAATCTATTAAGACATGTGTAATGGTGTGCCTGCCTTCCCTTCATACACATCAAAACACCCGTACACTTTAATATTTGATGGAGTCTGGCTAAGGTTTCTCAAGTGCAGCTCAGGTTTCAATTCCTTGTAAAGTAATTGGACTGTGCTAAACAAGCAGTGATGCTTAGATTGGCATGTCTTGCTGCAACGCGAGTGAAAACGCTGGCTTGGATGAGATACGGAGAAGCGCCTTTGCGGTGATGCACTCACCAGACTTTGTTAATATTTACAAATTGTGATTTTATCACTGTCGTTATATTATTATTGTTGCTATTATCTAAATGGGGAGAAACCCTGGCCTCGATTAATAAGGACATTTTAGTCCTTAGCTCTATGAGTTATTTACTCCTGGCCAATGCAAACAATAGTATAACAGAGTCTTTTCTGCTGTGCTGCTCTAGAATAAACACGGCCATGGAAACAGACATCGGCCCACCGCAGTTTCATCTGCGGCCTTGCCTGAGACATAATTTTTCTTTGTGACAGTATTTTGTAAAGCCGACTCGTGATTGTTCTATGTATATATTCAGCTGGCATCGAAATCCTAAAAATAACATTTTGATTGGAAAATGAAGAGATTTGAAAGCGGCTGCTGACTCATTTTGGACTTATTTGGAAAGTTGCTATTGGTGAGAAACTGCTTGATGCAATTGTTTAGATCTTTGGAAGTCTCATTTATTTATTCATTTTTTCCCAGGACACCTTGCTCATAAGTTATAATTTAAGAGGCCGGCCATCATAATAATCATTTAATCCAATCAGGTGTGCAGTGTTGGATATATGTCGGAGCATGCTTACTCAAAAAAGTATGTGACTACAGTCACACTAATACACTGTTATACTGTTGTACGTGTTATTTACAATACACATCAAGCCTATTTTGTCCCTCATAAAGTTAACAGGGACCAAAGACTTTCTTAAAATAATTTTTCATTCGCTAAATGTCACTATGTATTTACTGTAAATTTGCACTGGACAGTGAACCTTATAATACCTAAGTAAAAATTCGCTTGACTGATATGAAAACATTAAGCTCTGTGAGGTCATGTGTCAGTTTTAGATCCAGTTGGGAGCATTTTTTTTTCTTTTGATTACATGATTTTTGTCCCATGATACGGTCACTGTTCCAATACTATTAACAATCTGGTAAAGTGCAATAGAAAATTAGGTACAAAGCTAACAGATGGCCTCCTTTTAGTTCAGATATCTGGCCTGTTTAATGTGCAGCAGTTTAACACTTCTTTACAGCACATTTGATCTCTATGCCCCAATCTGTCCGGCCAATCAATGGGGCTTTTGATGTGCGCTGCCAGTGGATCTGAGGCTTCTAAGCATGCCGCGCTGGGAGGAGAAATCACCTGCTGTTGCAATTAGAAAAACAAGGGGTGGTTCAATTCTCTCACAGCGCTGTCCTCAGCCCAAGGAGCTCTTACTCTTACACTAAAGATGCACAAAATAGCCCCTTAAGGAAATTTTTTGGAGGGTGTTTGATTATTTCAAACCCGAATTGTTCAAACCTTACTGTAAAAGAAATTCCAGAGAGATTTCATGTTGATACGCCAAGGATTAAACGGTTCTCATCGTAGAGAAGAAAGCATGATTGTGCATGTCTAGCCTGATGAAGTATAAATCAGCGTGATTTATGTGACACTTTTGGACCTGAAAGTCATTACTGATCAGCTTCTGCATATGTTTGCAGGTTTTTGAACATATGGCCTAAATTACCATGTTAAATATCACTCTACATGTCTGTTTTCACTCAGTTTAAACCTTCAGCTTCGATTTAAAGCTCCTGACATTGTGGCTGCCGGTTTAATAAGAGCCCGAGGGGCTGTTGCGGAACTTTCCAGCCACCATCTTTCTAAGCTGTTGACAAAACAAAACCATGCCAGCAATCATCCACACTTGCACAACAACCGTCAAAACACTGTGGTCACTGGCACCACGTCGTGATCCATGGAGGTGTCAATAGAAGGCTTTTGGGTTGCTGAAAAAGATGTCTGGTAGCGAAATGGCATTCTGCATGCCGTCAGTGTGATTTATGACTCAGGGCCACGCCTTTTCAGCAAGTTCCACTCAGTTTAAATTGCTTAAAATGGACCAGATCATGTGTGTACCAGCTGTCTGTGTGCTAGTATGCCCCCCCTCTCCCACCATGAAGAGTCTGTGATTATTCCAACCACCCACTCAATGTTCAATATCGATCCTAACAGAACAGGCACGTGCAGGGATGCTAGATAAATCACTGCATCTGTCAACTTAAGCTGATCAGTGTCATATCCTGCTGCATTTTTAGCAGATGCATTTCCCTTCTGCCGCTGTGTTTTTTAACCATTGTCCTCAAACAGACAATAAATACGAAAAGGACACGGCATGAAAGCCAAACATGTTTTTGTGCCCAGGCAGTTGTTGCATGATTACCAGTGCAAGGATAGTTGTTTGCGTGGAAGAAGCTACTGTAGCCTTGAGGAAATCCTCCTTTCCCAAAGTCAAAGCATAATTGCTTTACACAAGCCAAAACCACACAGCAGGAACAGGAAAGAGATAAATGGATGTGAGGGAAGAACACGCTGGTGTGAAGAGGGTTATTAAAACCACAAGAGCGAGCCAATCGGGGAGACCAGACAGAGTGTGAATTGGTGTCCCACAATTCACGCACTAACCTCACTGTTATTGGGGAGGCGCGAACAGGTGCATTAACCTTAATGTTCTGCGCAGTACAAGCTTTTTAATGGTTCTCATTAAACGCATTTCACTGAAGTTACCCGGCTTTGAGAATCGGGAAACTGCCATCAAAGTAATTGGCAATATTAATCTTCAAAGATGCAAGAGTTTTGGCCTCAGTGTCACCGTAGGGAAAATTCGCAGTAATCACTGAACACCATCAGCGTGATTAGCGTCTGGTAATTTCACCTTGGCATGCCACGCTGTTAGATGCTGTGATCTTGTGTGATAAGGGTCTGTGGTTCTGGTTTAATTATCCAAAGACCTAATGATCTCTTATCTGCTGTTCTTCCTCCACTTCCTGAGCGGGCAAGGGGGGGGGGAACATGACCTCTAAAGTACACTTTATTATTGTTTATTTATATAGACGGACCTAGGAATATTTTAGGAGGGTCCGTTGTTTTTTCCTTTGACAATTTGTAGTTCCTAGTTGTCCTTTTCCTTTTCGGTGTATGCACGAATAGTTTCCTACCTTTGCTTTCAATTTCACAAACACAGATTCCTGGGAATATGTCCCGCTGGAAGTTACATGTGGGAGAGTTATGTTTGTGTGCAGTGCACTGGGATGTGTGGCTTATTAGGCGAAAGGCTCAGGTAGTGCAAGGCCTTGCTGTGCTCTCTTGTCCTACCAGAAACTATCAGCGGCCGTCAGAGTGAAATGTGACCTTCTGTTTGGATTCTGTTTAATGAGTTGAACTGAAGTTGACCTCATGATTCGCTGTGTACACATACACACACACATACACACACACACACACACACACACAACACACAGACCCATCTCCACTCTGCAGGACAAACAACAGATGCAACCCCTTTTGTATAAAGTGATTGTTATCCAAGTCAACTTAAGGCTTGGCCGTGATATTAACGGTAGTGTAGCGCACAGATTGCACATGTATACATTTGCACGTCCAGTTTGTGTTCCTGTGGACAGTGAATTAGTGGGCGCCATGCCATGTTTGACATCATTTAGGCCCACTTCCATGCTTACCCAGCCTCAAAACGTGACAGCAGGGGCTTAGAGGGTGCTTGAGTCTGAGCATGGTGGTCAGAAGTCTGTGAGGAGCCTGTTTGTCCAGTAAAGGCTCATTGAGGTTGAATCCTTGCAGATGAGCCTGTGTCGAAGGGCTTCATGTGTACAGTGATGAATATGTTCTCACAGTGTCTTACTAATGGGCTTCAGCAGTGATACACCGCTGGGCCTCTGTTCTGATGTCAGGCCTTTTCTGCGAGAGTCTCCCTCGCTGCCAGGCCCTAATAGCTATGGGCTGTTGTTCCAACTTGACCCCACGAGTCCCAAGATGCCTTCTCTGATTTGCCTCTTACAGGCAATTTTCATATCGCTGTCCAATATCTGACATATCTCAAGATCTCTATTCCTTCCAGACCATATTCATAC
Organism: Hemichromis elongatus; assembly: GCA_015108515.1. Taxonomy (NCBI): domain Eukaryota; kingdom Metazoa; phylum Chordata; class Actinopteri; order Cichliformes; family Cichlidae; genus Hemichromis; species Hemichromis elongatus. The sequence continues at coordinate 6,378 of VUQR01032936.1, forward strand.
AATAGATGTCATAGTTTTAATATAACCTAATTTTAAAAGGCATCGCTCTGCTTTGATTGCATTTTAAAGAAGTAATTTCTTCCTTATGTGTGAAAATTTCTTCCTTATATGTGGGAAAAAACAACCCCCATGCAAATCCAGAGGGTAAAAGTAGTGATTCCTCACTGTCATTTTGTGGCGTAGTAACAGATTGATGCATTTGTAAGATACACAAAAATGGATTTGCGACGTTTTTGTTCAACACTGGCACATTTCTGGTAGATTTAGATGAATAATTTACTTTACCATGAAAATTAATCTTTCTACACAGAGTTTGTTTTCTCATACACTCCACAATGATTTAGTAGCGAGGGTGATAAATGACACTGATAGCATATGTGTAGACTTAGCACATTAGGGCTGTAATTTATTTATCTTGCTGCCCTGTGCTGTTGGAGTTGGATTCTGAACATGTACCACACATTTCTTGTATATGTGGTGCCGCTACCAAAGTCATGGTGAGTAAAATGCATCATTTCTATTTTTCAAAGTGACCCAAAAATGAAAGATTTTTTTTTTTAAGATATAAGATATAAGATCTGTCTGCAACTTGCGTTGGTGTGTTTGCTTTAATATAATAAATGAATTTACAGTGTGTCAAAATATTATTGCCAGAGCAGATAAGGCTGTTGCAGCAAAGCAGGGTTTACCTTCAATCCATCTATTAATTCTTCACTTCTTATCAGGGTCCAGGGTGTTAGGGCAGCAGCATATACAGAGCTGGTTAGACCTCATATAGTTCCACCACCACCTCCACTTCCCTCACCTCTGAGGATCTAAAAGCAATCATAGACACAGAGCTATATGAAGATTATGTAACCCAACTGAGTCTTTCAAGCGTCTGATCAGATGCTGGCTTGATGTTAGCCTGTCAGATCGGGTGTGTATATGCGCTTATATGTGCATTTGTGTAGCTTATTTTAAGAACTAAAGCAAAGATTTATTGTTCAAGTTGGTGTGCTGGACCATTAAGAGTTGAATGTGTGGTATCTTTTAAAGTTTTACATCCTTAGCAAACAGGTAAGTTTTAATAAGATCTTTGAGATTTTTTTTTTTTTTTTTTGGTCGTAGAGTTAACAAGTGTCCACTGGTTACTTTGTGTCACCCACACTGCTAACAACCATTATCCTTCGCCCTCCACCTCCCGCCCTCTCACCCTCACCCCATCCTCGGCCTTACCCCAAGCCTGGGAGCGGAATTCTGGGAACATTTTTCCATGTGAAATGCCGAGGTCCAGTCAAGGGGTGTGACGCCAGTGCATTGTTCCAGCAGCAAAAAAGGAACCGCTTGTGATGAGGCCAATTCCTGTTGGTCCCAAAAAAACAGGCACTTTCTCACACTGACTTCCTTCCTCATTGGACAGCACAAAACAATCCCAGACCAACCAGCAAAGTGAAAAAGAAAGAAAAAGAAGGGGGGAAAAAAGAACGACAGCGGAGGTAAGCTTTTGTGGAGAAGTATTCTCACCCTGTGCAGGTTTTGTGGCTGGAGCTGGAAACGTACGACTGTCTCTATAATCTCCAAAATTCACCTGTCTGTCCCGCTGAAAGGTGAACGTCCTTTATCTGCAGGCACAGACCCCCCCCACAAAGCAAGCTTACATTATGCAATCCCAGTAGCAAACAGCCCGTGTCTTATCTTTACTGCATGTGTGATTGCAATCACTTAAGTGAAACCTCTGTGCTTCTGCTATTTAATGTCCCGCAATGTTTACTTTTAGCAGGCAGTAACTGTGGCTGAATTGTGATTCGACCTAAAACTCAGCTACTTTAAGTGAAACTCTGCAGCCGATGGAGAAAACAAAAAAAAGGGCTGGCGATCGAGTGAGAAGGGCAGTGGGGCTCTACTGATTGAGCGAGCAGGACTCAGGAAGCACCTGCCTGCGCAGAGAGCTGAGCATTTATCTGACCCTGCTCACATCAGGTGGTTTCCTTGTTTACGTTATCTCCGCGCAGCTCCCTGTGGCCCAGCCCCTATTGGCTGCCCCGAGCCACTCCTTTTTCCACCGCATTCATTGATCTTGAGAGGGCTTGCCACTTCCTCGTTTCTCCTTTTCCCACCAGCAGCAAAGAAACTCACCCTTCACCACCCAGGAGCTCGTTGGCAAAAAGACAGACTAGTTTAACAAGCTAAAATCTCCTCAGAGCTCCTGCCTGAACTTTCACCTCTGTCCTTGCAACACAAACATGGCAGCCTTGAAGACTGCTTTCCTTTTCCTCTTCTTGCTTATACTTGGGCACAGTGAAAACAACTATGCTCATCAATTAGCCTGACTGATAACCCTGATCCTGCTGTCCTCCACGTCCCCTGTATTGCTCAACCTTAACCCAGCTGGAAAGATTTAAAGACCGATCTGCCTCGGGGGTCAGAGGCTTTACATGTTTCATCCACTGGGTTTCTGGCGGTTCATTATTCCAGGCATTCTGTTGAGACAGTGCTCTTCCTCTCTTGATGAAAACATGGCAGCATTTTTAATAGTAAAGTAATTGAGCTTTACTGCCTGCTCAATGTTTCCTTTTCCCCTGTTGATATAATTATGGTTAAATTGCTGCTTGGCATTCATAATAATGACTGCAGGTGGGCCAGACACAGGTGCTGTGTGTAATTACAGTGTACATGAGATCCAGAATTGATTATCTGGGCTAAATACATATAATCAACCTCAGCAGATGTGCATCTAAACTGTTTTATCAAATGGTTATTGTCACCAGGAGGAAAGTCCGAGCATTGTGTGTATAAGAGAGAGAGAGATTGGGGGACACTGGCAGTGAAAACAGTATCTTGTGCGGGTGTGTATATGTAATACCCACCCACACATGGCCACAGATTCTAGCCTGGTACCCCTATCCTGTTGGTGGAGGCCTATAGTACTTGTCCTGGCAAGGTTTTAGCTGATTGTCAGTTAGCCATCGCACAGTGAAAGAAGCTATGCTAATGCTAACCTTTAACCCCTTTCATACTATTCTTGAAACTAGAGAGAAAATACATGCATTCCATATGAGGATGTTCATTTTTAGTGGTTAGCCTGAAGCTAACCTTCACACTGCTGACATTTACCTACATGGTAAGACCCCCCCACTGCAGTCCTCCACATGGCCTTTCATGGCCCTGCTTTCCTTACTATCTTGTTATCTCAGCAAGTGTTTCCTGCAAGCACCTAGCTCTTCTCTGGGACATGTGGTAGAGCTTGCGTCCATGAGGTATTGTTCTCCCACTGTTTGACCATCGTAAATTAGCTGGAAACGATTTGTCAGACGTTGGGGGGGGGTACCAGGAAAGGGAAAAAAACAACAGCACCATTAAAAGGGCCCTGATGTGAACCCCAGCAACGAACCATACATGGAGCAAATATGTTAATGCTTTTTTCAAATTGCTCCAATCCAGGTTATTCAGAAAACATCACCCAGAGAGAGGAGGTATTTGAAATTTTACACTACACTCCAAAGACTTCAGTTTCATGTTATTTTATTTTCAATTTTCATTTTATGGTCACCCCTTTTAACCACAAGATCAAGTACAGCACATAGTTGCACAATATTTTCCCCCTGGAATCAAAGAAACTTAATCCAAAGGATAATTAAAATATATACATATTTTTGAGCGCCGTTTCCACATTGCATAAATAAAAAGTGTGTTTATTTGAAATCCCCTGTTTATTCCGCAGGCTGTTTTGAATTGACTGTCAACACGTCCCACTTTAATGAGGGAATTCCTGTACATCAGAGGATGTCTAACGCACATCCTGGCTCGTAATCATGCTCTCACCTATATCATCAAAGTCCGAACGGCAAAGCTCGATTCGAGGAAGGGGGTGAAACATCCTTCTGCTTCTGAGGTCTCATGGAGGGAACAAGGGAGGGAGCTGCGGGATCTCTGATAGTTGACTCTCTATGAAAAAAGCCTCTCGTGACCTCAAACAGCAGCGGAGAATTTTTGAGCGACAAAACTATGTCATTCTGTCAAGATGTACCCTGTACCGTGTCCCTGGGGAATCTGCTGTCACAACCAATGTTCCCATGGATAGAAAGGGACCCCTCGGGATCTGGAGATTGACAGCGAGCATAGTGGGACCAGGAATTAAAGCTCTCTAAATAGTCAAGAAGCTAACCCTGTCAGAGTGGCAAAAATAAAAACATGCTGTAAAGTATGCTCTGAGCTGTGACATGGGAACCTCCCACCCTAAACTATGCCCCCCCTGGACAGTGGGGGTTAGGTCATACATGAGGCCCGGTTTGCAGCTGGCTCGCTCATTCCCTGCTTCCTCATGCCAGGCTGAACTATGCTGGGAACCAACTAAGTTAAGCACAAAACTTAGTGCTAGTGGACCCTCGCATGGCTTTTTTGATTTAAAGCCAAACAAGTAACTGTTTTATGAAGTTGCTTTGATAAGGAAATGTTGCAAGGCGAGGGAAAAGAGACCCTGGCAATCATCAGGAGCACGAAAGATTACTGCAATTCAGTAGGAAAACAACTTCCCCCACTGTAAAATAACATTATTCCTGCAAGGAAAGCAGAGGGAAGCTCCTCCCTTATATAGAGAGAGGATTGTTCCCCAACTTTGATTGTTTAAGCGAGGCTAAATGTGTTTAAATTATGTCACAATATATCACAGAAGTGCTTCTAGTTTTGTACAGGAACAAATACCGCACGCCTCTTTTGGAATGAGTGTGCATTTGTTTAGCTCTGCATCTCTTGATTTCCTTATCAGAATACATTAATCCTTGGAGACATGAAAAAAACTACAAACTGAAGCCCATCAGCAGAACAATTGGCATACTCAAATTTCTAAACAGTATATTTTGGCTGTTTTCTAATTTACTTTAGAATTTAGGACTTTCTTTTTGTTTTTTTACTTGGCCATATCTTAACTTTCTCTAAAATGTCTTTAAAACCTTTTTTATTTTTTCATATTGTCCTATTTGGTTTGCAGAATCAGAGCACATAAGCAATGACAGAAAATATCAAGAAATATCAAATAACCTATTTCAGATACTTATTGTCACCAAGACCCAAAAGAGAAGATAGTCACCCTCTGCTCTCCTACGCCAGGCCTATTTTGACCCATCATCAATCTCCTTTAATAGCGGTTTCCATGGCACTCTGTGTTCTGCAGGAGAAGATGGCAGGATGACAACTTTAAAGTGACCGGTGTTTTGTGTGATGCTGGACAACGCTGCAAGCAAACATCGATTGGCTCCTTTCCCCATCCTTTTGCAGCAGGTGTGTCTGCCGGAGAGACAAACGGATTCAAATTGAGCAGGATTGCTGATTTGGCTCAGTGCTCTTTGGGCATCCCATGCATGGGAGGTGGAGGGTTTTTAAGTCTCAAATCTGGCCAGATATCAGAAGGACTGCAGATGCAAAACCTGTACAGAGAATAAAATGTAAGGCACTGAAAGAGTAATGGAAAAAAAATCAACAAAAGATTTCAGGTGCTGTTTTTTATGGCTTAAACGACTAGTTAAAAATATTATTTTAGAATACGTTTTTACATTTTCTTAGAAATAGCAAAACCTTTAAACCAATCAGCTACAACATTAAAGCTACAATATAAATTTTGTGCAGATTCCCTTTTTTAAATTCATTTATAAATGTTAGGGTAACTAGGTCGATGACCCAGTGTTTTTGCATGGTTATTGAACTTTGATTTTGTCATTATTTATCATTTCCAGTCTTTTTGGTTCATTGTCAGAGCTTTTAGGCTACGTTCACACTGCAGGTCTTAATGCTCAATTCCGATTTTTTGATCAAATCCGATTTTTTTCTGTGTGGTTGTTCATACTACGAATAAAATGTGACAGCAAACGCGCTCTGGTGTTAACGGTTCATGGCCCTCAAAGCGGCCCGCATGTGCAAAAGAAGACGTTACACACACAACACGCTCTGTTTACAGAAGTAAAAATGGCGGCTACCGCGCTAGTATTAGCTCTGTAGTAATTTCTGCACAGTCATAACCGACAGAATTTTGAAAAATGAGTTGGAGAAAGACGGACACTGAGAAAAAATAGAGCCCGTGATTTAATGTCCAGTTTCCGCCGCCATGCTTTCTCGTTTGTGTTCTCCAGCGACAATAGGTGTCTGCGTTATGTCAGTGACGTAAAAGACGGATTTAATGCGACACGACCGTTCAAACAGCAGTTGCTTTCTAAAACATCGGATATGTATCGGATTCAATACCACATACGAAAGTGACCCAGATCGGATTTGTACTGTTCACACTGTCATACCGTGATCATATATGGGTTGCATAGGGTCAAAAAAGTCAGATTTGATGCGCTTTTGTCTGCAGTGTGAACGTAGTCAAAGTCTTCTGGTTTCTGTCTGTGTTCCATAGTTGCTCCGTCTCCCCTCTCAGCTGTATCCCCTTGTCAAATCCAAGTCTTTGTGTTATGTTTCCTGTTTTACTTTGAAAGTCTGTGTCTCATGTCAGTGCTACTAGTTTTGCTTCCCTTGTCTAGTTAGGTCTGATTTGTCCCAGCTGTGTTTCCCTTCTGTCTCCCATTCCCTGATTAATCCCTTTGTGTGTTTAAGCCCTGTGTTTTCCTTGGTTTGTGTTGCGATCTCCATCATCTCTTAGATTTAATTCATGCAGTGGATGTTTTGTGTGAGCAGTGGCTGGAGAGTTCTGGTAGGGAATATCGGCGTGCCATGGCTGACCGGCTACAGCAACTGATTTCTGGCCTCCCCTGGCCGTTCCACTCACTCCATCCACAGATCTTGGATTTCCTCCTCAACACCTTTCATCTTCATCTGCCTGAGATTGTTTACCCCAAGGAGTCCGTTCAGACGTCAGTGCCACCACCTGCTCCATTATCTATGGCTCTCACCCAGTAACCTGTAGCACCACCACCTGTGGCTCTTATGCCGTCACCTGCAGTGCCACCACCTACTCCATCACCTGCAGCTGCCATCTGGTCCTGCTTCTTCCACGCCAGAGGTTTCTGTGCCTGCTGGCACTGCTATGCCACTGCCATCTGGTCCTGCCTCACCATGTCCTGTTCGGCCTGCATGTCACCATCGCTGCCCACTTTCCAGGCTATCGGCTAGGCATCTTCACCATCATGGACGGCTTCCTGAACTGTGTGGCCACCGCCGTTTTCAACGCGGGCGGCATCTGAACTCACTTCTCCTGCGCCACCATCGCCTTCCTCACAGTTGGCCTCCTGAACTGCTCCACTGCTGCCGCTGGCTCTGTGGTCAACCCCCTGAACTATATTCTGGACTCTTGGGCTGTTGACCTCTGGGCTGGCCCCCTGAACTTCATCAGAAAGAAACTTTTTTTTCTGATGAAGGGGCAACCGTGCTTCAGGGGGTTGGGACACTCATCTTGTAATTGGAAGGTTGCCCGGTCGATCCCCCTGGTCGTCCTGGTCCTGGTGTCCTTGGGCAAGACACTTTACCCTGTTGGCCAGAGGGGCCGATGGCGTGATATGGCAGCCTCGCTTCTGTCAGTCTGCCCCAGGGCAGCTGTGGCTACAACTGTAGCCTCCACCAGTGTGTGAATGTAAGAGTGAATGAATAGTGGAATTGTAAAGCGCGTTGGGTGCTAAATTAGAAAGGATATCTGTTTCCCAAATCCAATCTGGGAGCTAGTTACACAGAAGAGGGGCCTGAAAGCTAAAGGCTCTGCCTCCTGTTGTACTTTTAAATACCCTAGAAACCACAAGCCAGCAGCCTGAGAGCAAAGTGCTCTTTGGGTTCATATCATACTATGAAGTCTTTAAAATATAAATGGAGTTGGTTATTCAAGATGTTTTATGTGAGAAAAAGATTTTAAACTTGATTCTAAATTTAACACAAAGCCGCTTAAAAATTTTCTATCAGCCTCACCTACATCCACTTCAGAATCACCAGCTTTCATCACATCCTAGGCATTAGATTGTTAGAGGAAACCACAGGAAGATCCAGGAACCATCATCTGGGATTTGATCCTGCTAACCACTGCATCACTGTGCTTCCCAGTGGCATATAGCAATAGATCGCAGTCTGATATCAGACTAGCTTTGTCCCATTAAGGAATGGACAGTTGAACACTAGGGATATCTGTGGTGTCTGGACATTGGCAACAGATCATTTGGGTGTTGTGGGTTGTTGGGTGGGGCATCTACACAGACACTTGATCCGATGGAATCCGGGGAGTTTGGATGCCAGATGAACTTGGAGATTTTTGTGCTTTTTTCGGACATTATTGGTTAGTATTTTGTTTTGTTTTAAAATCTTGAGGATAGGATAAACTGTGCTGCCGGGAAAATCGTGGGTGGAATTTGAAACCAAGTGAATGCCACAATCAAAAGTTTTTTTGCATAACAGTGGATTATAATGCCATGATCAGTGTCACTGCCAGCGGTTATTAATGTTAAAGCTTGTCAGTGTATGTTTTTTTTTTAGAGAATATCATACTTGCCTTAACTTAGGACAAAGACAAAAAAGAGAGCCTGACTGTGTGCAGTGACACTTCTAAAACATGCTATATCCTATAAATCTGGGTTGTGCAAGTACAGTAAATGGGTTACACAAGTAAGGTACAGTAAAACATGTTAAATGATGAATATTAGAGGTGCCTGGAGGCAAATTTAGAAAGAGACAGGTTTGCTTTTTTTTTAGTCATCATGCCAACTAGTCATCACCTAGGTGAAGCTTTAAATCTTTGTCCCTTTCAAAGCACTCTAAGAGTAACAGCTGAAGCTCTTTTCTGAACTGAGCAGTTTCTGTCATATTTTTAGAACCTGCCTATTAGAACAAAAGTACTAAATGTTCATCAGAAGTTAGCGAGGGTATTATCTGCATATGCAGCTACCCTTGGAAAAACTTATATCTTGTTATCTAGCTATCTGAAAGAAACGATAATTCCAAAGTTACAACTTAGAAAGCTGACTACAAGTTGACTTAAGGACTGGATGTGCATCAGAAGTTAGTGAGGGTGGTATAATTGGCTTCTAGATGTCAAGACACAGGAAACAGTCATAGAATAAAACAACAGGGCCACATACAGGGCTGGTTCCTGTTTGTCCTGTTCGAGAGAGTAGCTCCTGAGTCTATGCTGTTGCTGGTATCAGGCACAAAGGGGAAGGAGGCCTTCTGTAGACATCATGGCTCCCCTGAGACAATAATAGTGTGTCCTCTGGGGCTGAGGGACATTATGAGAACCTACCTTCCTTACCGAGTATCCTGAACTGGAGTTTAAATGGCAATCATAAAAAAAAAAAAAAACATCCTGTTTTTCTGTCATCACCATCTAATCATCTTTTAAATAAATTTGCCATCATCATGCACAATTTAAAAAAAAGAAAAGAAAAAGTAAAGGTAAAGAAACACCAAAAACCCACAGATAAAGTAATGTTGCTGATACAACATTACGGTGATACTCGGAACTCCTGCAGCAGTTTTGTCTGTGTCTGTGACACAATTCAAATTGGAAATTGTGTCATTTTCCTTCCTAATCTACACCCACTTCCCCCCACAATTTGGGTATCATCCCCTGGTATAACTCATAGAATTGTGAGGTTATGTCGCCGTCAGACATCACAATGTGCATTGTTCTAATGGCTGCTTCTGGCTGACAGCCCAAGAATAATAACTGAAAGACTGATCTGAGAAGTGAAATATGTTCAGCTATTCTAAACTACAATGGGCATGCAAGGCCCTCAGTTTTTGCTGCACCATGCATGTATATTTACTGTATTTAAAAGCATGTCTGATCTGGACTACAGATGATATGCTTCTGCGTCCAGTCACTGTGCGACCCTTCTTCCCTTGTTTTGCATTCTGGCCTCTCCACAGCTACAACCGATACCACTACCTGTGACCAAGCAACCCCCCCACAACCCCCACCCATCACCATCATCGGCTTTCCCTTTTCACATTAAAGTAAAACCTGGAAACCATTTTGCTTCTCTTTTTCCTCTGGAGCCCTCATAATGACAGGAAAGTGCTCTGGCCCCAGTGCCACAGAGAGCAAAGGCACAAGCTTGATGGGAAACTGTAAGCCTCTGCATCAATTTCTCCTTTTAGGGCTCTGTGAATTCTCTTACACCCACACTCTACAACCATAAATTTCAAAAGATTAAATAGCATGCGGACCTTATCTTTATTTACACAATATAAAATATTTTATCTACGTAAGGGAAAATGAGAAAATTGACCCCTAGAGTCTAGAAAGACCTAACTTCTCATGGAGGAAATCAACTTGAACTAGTTCTATAATTTTGTTTGAAAGAGAACACTATTTTTCTGCCTCACTGAATGCTCATGTGAGCACTAGTGTCCAAATGGGTTTACCCTCAAAGTGTGCACATTGCGAGTACAATGCATAGAATTAAACATTTTAAAGGTAGATTTAAATTAAGGAATTACAATTCTTTTTCCATCCATTTAAAGAAGCAGTAAAAGTAAGCAAGCCAAAAGTTAACCTGTATAAAGACAGTATCGCCTACATACATATCGCTACCCAGTGATTTAACTCAGACTGCCTTTTTTTTTGCTTATGCAAGGGCAATCACCTTGTAGAGCGGTACTGACTTTGCCTGTGCTTTAGTACTGCAATCACTTGCACTCTGCTCATAACCCGCTCTGTAATCAACCAAGAGTTCATCTTGTTCCAGAAGCCAAATCAAGCTCATTATCAGAGATCATTAGGGTGGAATGGTGTAATGTATCACAGATTGAAAACAAAATAGAGTTGGTTGTTTTTCTGGACAACAAACTAGTTTGATAATAACTGTCTGAGATCAGAACTTTGGCAGAGTAAAAGGATTTTTTTTTTAAATTCATTTTGGTTGCCCACAGACAACCAGAACACCCAAGTGTGAAAGAAGGAAGGACGCTGGTTAAAATAGAAGAGGAACACACACACCACTTCCTTCCATAAATTACCACAGCACCCACCAGATAGATATGGCTACCTAGGAGGTCTTCTCCAGTAAAAGTCAAAGCTTTTTTGCTATCTGTGGTTTTTTACGACCAGTGTTATTGTTTGAGCCTGACAAACTCTCAGAGTCAACAAAGAGCCAGACACCAGATAAGAGTTGTAACACACCTGCGTGAGGAAATAAACTGCACACCCAGTAACCTGTATTCACTATCTCGTGATGGATTAACATACAGTAGGCTGCTTACTATAGAGATAAGATACTCCTTTCTGTTTCACAATCACACTTGTGCAAGTATTTCCTGAATATGGTTAAAATATATAAGGTTTGGTGTTTTATTGGACATTTAGTGTAAGTCAGTATAATGATATGGTTTTATAGGAAATAAGAAAATACAGGATGTAATAGCTTCAGATGGTTGCAATAATTAGCCGCACCACTTCATCCTCATTATACCAGCGGCACCGAAACACTTTGCTCTCATTAGGGGCGAGCCATTGTCTGTCAGCAGTTAGCAACCATTTCGACTCTCTCATTACAAAACAAAGAGAGGGGAGGTAAAACAGTTTACCCACAAATCTTCCCCTGTGTGCACACTGGTTCACTCCACTTATTCAGGCGGGGAAGTAAAGCCCATCTGCTCGTTTTATAGAACTTCCCCCTCAAAACCTTCACCAGTGCACATTCATCAATTCTATTTGGTGTTAGCCAGCAGCATATTTGACCAAACACCCACCGAAACGCTCTCTTCAAAGCACGTCTCACTGAAGGCCAAGGTTGATTGAGCCGCTACTGGGTAAGGTGGCCGTTGCTTAGAATGTGAATGCAAGGTCCTTTCCTACGCATCTCCTATTGGCTTGACATGAATGGCTTGAGCCAAAAGGAAAAGTTGGAGCAGCACAAGCTCAGGCGTGACAGCCACAGGAGTTTCTCTTAAAAAAAAATAAGATGGGCAGCTGCTCTCCTGTCCTCTTGTAATCAGGCATGAGGACAAAACATACTTACTAATAGTTAGTAAGCAAACATGCCAAGACAGCTTAAGTTGATGAGATTGGTAAGTTTGATAGAAACCTCAGTGTTTTGTTGCTGCATGCACCAACCATCAACCTCTCTATCCACCTTTTAAGCACAGGTACAGGAATGCTGACGTTTTTCATTCGCCCTGTTGCAGACATTATTGTTATGACTTCTTTGAGAGGTTTCTCAATTTAGTCTGTTTGACAGCACACCACAGGGGGCCAAACAAATACACATTAATCTACACTTTGTATGAATATTCAGATACAGCTGTCTGTGACACAGAGATAGCAGCTGGTGTGCTTGGGCCCCACAGATATCCCAGTGCCATGCCTGGATAGAAGCCGTGGCGTCTGGGCCAAAACGGGCCCAGCCGGCTTTGGCAAACCAGGCCCCGAATCTGCCCAAATCCCAGCAGCGGGACGGGTTTAATACACAAGGGTGGTCAAAGTCTATGAAGAACTTTAACAGCCGGAAGGAGATACACGAAGACACTTTCAATACGTCAATATTTTGCAATAAATAGGTAGGATAAACGGTAATGAAAGCAGCTCTGTCGAATGGCTGTTAGCTAGCTGTCTTACATCAGGAAGGAAAAAGATTATTGCAGCCTTAATCATAAAATTTCTATATCATCCTCTCAAGCTTGGACTTGTGAAAATCTGTGAAAGTGACATTACTGATGAGTGTTCTTTTTTAACATTAGTGGAGCTGAAGGCAAGGTTTTGAAACAGCTCCCACAGCTTTATGTATCACATAAATGTACTACTTCGTTTTGTTTTTTTCCTTTGAGCACACAAAGGAGATTAAATCAAATTTATCTTAGGTGAATCATATGGGGATTTACTTTACGTCAGCCTATTCTTTTGACAACTCAAAGCAACAGCAGGCTGGTTTTTGAACCAACAGCTGTTTAAAACACACAACAATCACGTTTTTCATTACGGCCAAATGTCATAACCAGCTTAGGGGTGGCATTTACGTTTTCCCTGATGACATGAACGCAACTTGCCCTTTTTCATTACCCGGCCTAATCTCATACTAATCCAATGATATTGCCATAATAAGTAAAACAAGTATGGCAAGCTGCTTGGAAGACAAAGCCCCGCAATGGTGATGGCATTGTTGTGCCTGGCGTTGGCACCTCCCTTACTGTGTGCTGGCTGGCCATGACAACACAACGCCACAGTGCTAGGCTGTCAGCATGCCAGGCCCTGAGAGCAGCTGCCAGGCCAAACCCATCGAGTACTAATTCAGCCAGCCACAGGGAGCCAGCCCCCTCCCCTCCACAGTTTCTTCTTTCTCCAGGCCCTTCCCGTGGCTACAATCACCCCGTCATCTGTGTGCACACACCCACATTACACAATGCAGGTTTTAATTATGACAAACTTGCCAACAACTAATAGCTCATCTTTTGAATCAAAGACTTTCTTACATAAAGAGGTTGGCCAATAATTTAATAACTCCACCTTATAAAACACCTTTGTTTTTTTTATCGTCAACTCGCCTCTCAAAGTCAACAACACAGGAAAAGAAAAGACGCATGGCAGCTATCATTTATTTCTAAATGTTTCCATAAGCATGAACAGCAAAGCTGCTCAGCATCAGAGGCTTGGGTAGGGGGTAGAAGGGGGGGGGTCTTGCATGAGTCATTTGCATGCTTGTCTTTGATACATGTCCACGTTCATTGCACAAACCATTAACATCCCGCTCGTTTGGTCATTATCTCCTGCGAGTGAAGGTGCAGCTACGAAGCCCCAGGGACTGCGGCCAGGCCAGTTACTCTGCGGTCGGTTAAGCGATGGCCAAAACGCGGAAACACACTCAGCTGGTCTTCTGATGTGAGAGAGAGCTGCTGTAGTTAAATCCTGCTTTCCTGGGCCGATTTTTGGTTGGAAGGCTTTTTCTGCAGAGAATGAACTGAGTACTTCGGATAAGAAAAAAACAGAAAGTACAAGAATTAATCTAGCTAATTCCATCATATTTTATTCAAAATAAAAAGCTAACTTTACACCAAAGGTAATAGAATTCATCCTTTCGCTGTCTAGATGAAATGTTTTTATGTCATAGCTGCTCCATACACAGGCTGCAGAAATATTTTAGACTGGACCAAAGTGGTGGACTGATTCGAGTGTTGTTTCCAGCCAAATGAAGGCTGACATTCCTAAATCCTGGCCTTTATCATCTGCTCCGTCACCTGTCACTCATCTCCTGTCTGTGCACGTCTATCCCAGCTGAAGGTCACAATATGGCTGATTCCTTTGGAGGGGCCCTCCCAGGTCTCGATGCTCAACGCCGCCTGAGTAAACATGGCGCAGCAGTTCATAAAGATGCGTATTGTGTGCCTGCATCTGTGTATGTGTGCGTTTGAATGAATGTGTGCTTATTGAAGGGGGTCTTCCTGAGCAAAGCTTCCTGACTGCGGGGATACGTGCATGCCACTAGTGAGGCCGGCTGAAATATTGATGCTGTGTTTTGTTCTCATTTTCGCCTGTACTCGAGAGGCCATCTGGATAGGTCGGCCTTTCTCACGTTAAATATTAATTGTCCCGTTGAATATGACCTGGGGAGAGTAAAGGAGGGTTGCCTGTAATGTGAGAAAAAGAAAGGGAGAGGAGGTGAGCTGTGCGGGAGCACTATTTTCCTAACAGATGGAAGACTGGCTGCAGGGATGCCTTTAGTGGCACAGTGAAACCTGATATCTGACTGTATGCCTCCCTGCCTATAAATACAAAGGGATTACATGTGGTTACATTAATAATGAAAATCATATTATTCTGTTGACACGTGTCTACACGACCTGTAGTGGCACAGTCAGAACTGCTGAATGCTGCTCATCAGTCTGTTTCTTTGTACCACCACTGCTCAGGTAAGACCAGCTGATTGTGTTGTTTCAACAAGCCAATCAATCAAGTCGCTTCTGGCCAAGTCTGCCACCCCAGGCGAAAAAAAAGTCCCAGAGGAAAGCATCTCAGTAGCAGGATTAAGCCAAGAGGAAAAATTTAAAAAGCTCACAAACAACCTGATTATTGATGAGCCACTGATCTGATTAGCTTTGCGTCTTTTTCAGCGCAGAGCTATATTTACCATCTGAGTGAACACTTAGTCAGCAAAGTTGATGATCGATTTTAATGACGTTTTTACAACAGCAAAGGTTTTCATTAAAGTGTCCCTTCACTTTTAATAATTAACAAAGGCCTGTTAATTATAAACAAATCCTCAAGCCTAACCCCGATCAGGAGGAGGGAAGGTTCCGTCTACGTCGTGTCATTTGTTCTCTGGTGATCAATAATGCACATCGGCACGTGTCTGGGTGGCTTCCTTGCCATCCTTGAATAATGTATGCAGTTTGTAAAAGTGTGACTTTTAAAGTGCTCATCATTGTTCAGTGAGTGGCCCACTTCCATGACACCTTCAGGCCTCGTGGCTCGTACTGCTCAGTCAAAACAATAAATGATCTTGCGCGGTTGAGACCTCCATTTTCGAACGCTAAATCAACACAGCTGGACATCCTAAGGTTTGTGTTTATGTCTGTGCGCTACCTTTCCGACTTTTAGTCTAAAATTAGCTCTCCCGCATCCTGCTGTGATGCTGAAGGAGCAGTCATCTTTCCTCTCTAAAGGACATAACACTGTCTGAAGTTTGTGGGTGGAGGGGAGGGGAGGGGAGGCCGAGGGGGGAGGGAGGAAACGGTGACTACCGTGTGACAAGCGCGCAGTTCCTTCCTCACAGGCCTGAGAAACAGGAAGTAAGTGAAATAAGGCATTATTGTGACGGAGAGGAAATGCAAGGTCCTCTAAATTAAGAGCTCCAATCTGGTGGTCAATGACAGAGAGCCTGTCCTCCATGGCCCCTCAGAGACCTGTATCATGCCCCCTCAACAAACTACAACCCCTCCACAACTTCACTGCTGATTGACGCCTGTAAATATAGAGGGGAGCAAGCTCCAGTCACATTATGTGGAATGAATCCTCTCTCGCTGTGGGATGGGATTTAAGAGCAGCAGCTCAGAGATAACATCACACAAATCAGTATTAAGATGATGCGATAACCCTTTTGTTCTTTGCTGGAACCTCGCGTACACAGACCAAGCAACAGCAGTGTTTCAGGAGGCTGAAAGAGGCATATGGGTACGATTCACCCCGCTTGTGCTGAGAAGGTGCTGGTTGCTAAGAGAGATGAAGGGCTTTGTGTCAGGCTGCCTCCCAGTTAATTAAAATCCTACATTATCTGTTTCATGCTTTCAATTAGAAAGCTTTGGAAAGGACCCAAGCCTCTGCATGTAGATAACCATAGCAATAAGATGTGATTAATACTGAGGGGGGGGGGGGGGGT